>RJWT010030384.1:0-14671 GCA_004365215.1 Cuniculus paca | reverse complement strand
GCGCGTGCACTGCCGGGGTCACTTTTCTTGTTAAGCGTGAAAGGCTCGTGTCGGACCTGTCGTTATTACATAATGTTTCTAAACGTGTAAGGTTGTGTCTTTATCTTCCCTTCGCTGTCAGCGGTCTAAATCGGTCGGATTTCTCTGAATAGCTGCAGAACAGGAATTTCCTGCGCTCAGCCAAGCCTTGCTCTGAGGTCACACGTGTTATGTCCAGGCTTTTGCTGTTGTAAGTAATTCAGCGATGAGAAGTGCTGTCCACATATCTTTGCATTTGCACAATATCTCCTCAGGAGAAACTCTGAACTAAGATGCTTGGCTTCTCTGGGCCTCAGTTTCCCCCTTCGTAAATGCACTGTGCTACCGTTTACCTAGCAAGATGATACAAGGTAACATCTATAAAATATTTAAAGCAGTTGCACCTGGAAAATGATAGTTCGGTTTTATTTCGAGCCAGGATGCACTGGACGTGGCTTGACTACCAATTGCTGGTCACATCGACTGAGGCCCTGAGAAGTGCTCTGGGGGAATTAGCTCGCTTCTCTCCGTCTGCAGGTGACTCTTCCTTCATCCCTGTGGGGGCGCCTGGGGTGCCCTTCCCACCTGCAGCCCTGGGCTCCCGCAGCCTCCACCTGGATCCAGCCAAGAGCTGCCCCTGGGCATCAGCGGAGATCCTGTGATCGCAGAGGGTGTCCTTGGGGTGCAGAGGAGCTCCACAGTGGAGCACTTGCCTAGCAGGAGCCGGGCCCGCGGCTCGATCCCCAGCACTGCAAAAGCACATGCTTGCTGGGTTGCTAGTGCCGTGGGCTCTGACGCCACGTGCCCTGGTGGAGGGCAAAGGTGATGCCGTCACCCCTGGCAGCTCTGACACTGTGGAGCAGTTTGGCGTGGCCAACATCAGGGCCATTATTAGTGAATACGCCTGCCCCAAGGCTAAGCCCCTGCTTAGCGCCTTTAGTCCGCGCTCCCTGACCGTTCTTACCCGGCCGTACGCAGCTGACCTGTGGCTTCCTTTGGTCACACAGCTCTTGAGCCTCACTCAAGGGTATGATGTTGACCAGGGAGTGCAGGTCCAGGGGCCCCTCAAGATGAGCACAAAACAGGAGCAAATACATTCCTTGTTAGGCACTGATGGGGTTGAAGACGGTGACATGGGTTGTTTTCATTTTGTTTGGATTGCCCAGGCTAGTCTTGTATCCTGGACTCAGGGATCCTCCTGCCTCAGCCTCCTACGTAGCTGAGACTATAGGTACCTGCCATATGCAGGGCTGCCCACAGGGGTTTTAGTTTTTGTGCCTGCGTGCGTGTGTTCACGTATGTGACCACATGTGTTTAGCTCATGTGAAAGCCATGGTTTGGAAGCCAGAGATGAGGGAAGGATTTTGGAGGCCAGAGCTCTAGTTGGCTGCTCCGCTCTGGTGATCTTAGGGGAGCTGGGGGAAGCCCCTGTCCCTGCGGAGTAAATCAGGGGCCAGGGTGGGAGGGGGAGTCGGGAGGGGTGTGGGAAGGTGGTGACCCCTCCGGTAGACGCGCACTGCTCCCCACGGCAGTCTGGAAGCATTCCTCCTCTTTCTGAGCGCAAGGAAAATCCCCCTCCTGCGCGTGGGCTGGGTGCATTTCTTCTGTTTTGCCGATCTCCTTCCCCATGTACTCCAAGGGCTGGTGACAGGGATTCCAGATTGGGTCCAAGTTTGCCACTAAGTGCATTTAATAAAGCCCTGAGCGGCCACCTTCTGTGGCCCGACAAAGTCAGGCTTGGAGGAGACCTTTAGCATGGGGTGCACCCCAGGAGGGCTGACCTGGGGGAAACGGGCTCCTGGGGGGACGTGGGGGACCTCTGCCTTCAGGATGCTGGGTTGGGGAGGGGACATGGCATAGGGGTGTACTGGGGGCTGCGAGCTTCCTCGCCTCCCTCCCCCGGAAAAAGGGGGTTGGGGCCCCAGCGTTGCCATGGTCACAAAGCCAGCGTCTGGAATGAGTGTCCCATAGTAAAACAAAGCGACTGCAGGCTGAGCCTTTTTAATCACTTAATGGCCAGGGACACTCAACTCCTGAGCTCGGCTTTCACAGCAGCCCACCGCCCGGGCACTGTCACTACACCCAAGTTTGGCCCGGCTTCTCCACATTACAGCCCCGACACGGACACAAACAATTGAAGTATTTGAGAACAATGAAATATGCATGGCTATCTGTGACAGGCCCGTAAAGTTGAGCAATTAGCCGCGTAATCCGAGAGAGGGAGCCGGCCCTTGGCAGCCCGCGGTTCTCCATTAGTTAAATGCATTTTGTACGCCCTCATCCCATCAAATCAACTAACACTTCCTTTAATTGGTTCATGAATTATACAGCCGGCCCACATTATAATTTAATCGCCTGTAAACATTCATAGGGCCCCACCGTAAAGCGGATCGCGCTCATTAATTCGTTAATTTCAGCAGATGGAAGGGGAGATCGGATGAACGGTGGCAGAACAGAGCGCCTTGGGCAATGGAAGAAGGAAAAAAAGGTGGGGGGCCATTTAGGGTTTTAAGGGCTGTCAGAAACTCAATCTGTGAGCTGTCAGCAGCTTGGACCTGTCCCCCCCACCACCGTGGCGGGAAGTGACTGGCGGATTCATACGGAGGCTTGTCAACCGTCTATAAACATCAAGCCAGCGGGTAAACCGAGCCCAGTGTAAATTAATTCTTGTCTTAGGGCCCCCCCTTTCTCTGTCCCCATGAATATTTCATGGCGGGCAGCATAAATATTAATTCTAATAGCTCTGCACCGTGGTTATTATTTCTGTTTTATGACAAATATTCATAAAATATTCAGGACCCTTTTTTAGAACATTTACACACTTGATTGTGAATTCTCCGAGTTTCCTGGGGACACTGTAAACATATTGGGGTTCTCTGGCTGGGCTTTCCCCCCTTAATTAATACCACTGGTTATTAATATTTAATTGGATGTAGGTTTTCCAGAAGTAAAAGCTATTCAATTGGAGGGCTTCTGGGTGTGTTTCTCCTTCCGTCTGTAAAATGGGAGGTTTCTGCTATGGTGAGACCCTGGGTGATCTGATAAAGGAAGACCACCTTGCTTTTTTTGATTTGGAAAACAATATCTATTTTTCTTTTTTTGCATGTTTCTTCTCTTGCTTTTAACTGAGCACTCTGGCAACAGCCCAGCCTACCGTAATGAAATTCTTCAGAAGGAGCCACTGCAGTCTGCATGCAAGGATTTAACATAATTTTGCAGTAATTAAAGTGTGGGTTTAGTAAACACCGTGGTGGATTCATTGGAGAGGCAGCTGCTGTTGGGGATGAGGCCCTCACCTTTCTTTTTTTTTTTGGAATCCACGCTGCCTCTGGTCATTTGTGGAGCAAGCTAAGGAGTGAATGTCACCCTTGGGGAAGTCTGGGTGTTCCATAGTACCAGAGGACACAGCAGAGGTCACAGCAAGCCTGGAGGACGGGCTGCATAAACCCAGTTCCCCCTCATGAGCTAACTGGCTTCAGCGGTCAATGTTCCTCACCAGAGCCTTCTGGAATGTTCTAGCAACTTAGGAAGCAACACACACTTACTATAGATGGAACATAGCAGAGCAGTAACAGCAAGAGTACCACGGACCTGGAGATAGCATCTGAACTCTGGGTCTTGAAATGGGCCGGAACACAGTATCAGGCCCTTCTCACTGGGGGCAGGAGGAGAAAACAAAGTGAGTGTAATGTGTAGCACAAGTGCTGGGCCCCAGTGTAGACAATGCTTTGCATCGATGATGGTGGTGGTGATGGTGAAGAAGATGATGGTGAATGGGAGGAGAATGATCAGAATTGAAGCCAAAAAGAAAAATGCTTTTGGGTGGACAGAAGAAAGGGTTGAAACAAAGGCTTCCATGCAGCATCTTAAAGAAACGTGGTGAGGAAAATCAAGGTTGGTGTGGTGGTTAAGCTCAGTCGTATCAGCTTGGTTGGCTTGGGAGCCCCCAGGGGATCGGTAAAGCCCACTTCCGGGTGTGTCAGGGTGCGTCCCGGAGGTGTGACTTTGGGTGCTCTATCTGGTCCTCGTCCCTTTTTCACTTGTTCTCCTGCCCTCTTCCCGGCTGCCATGAGCCATGCATCTTTGCTCTGCTGTGCCCTTGCACCATGATGCTTCTGCCTTGGAGCCAGCTAACCATGGACTGAGTTCCCTAAAACCATGAGCCAAATTAAAGCCCCCCCCTTTAACTTGTGGGTGCCGGGTAGTGTGTCCCCACAAAGGGAAAGCTGACTAATAAGGCTGGAAATTCTGGCAGTGAGTAGCCAGGGGCTGGAATGAGCTTCGGTAACTTTCCACCAGAGACAGGTTTTAAAGCAGCATTTAGAGACTGGTTTTGAGAAGGGAAAACTCAAAATCAGTTCCCTTATACAGCCTTTGGCTCTCTGTTTCTGGTGACTAGTGACAAAGAGATTTTCTTTTTCCCTGGTGACACGAGGGCCCTCATCCTGCACTCCATGAGAAACCCGATGGTGGGTCAGGTGCATGGTGGCCCCTTCTCAGCAGAGGACCTGCCCTGCCCCTGCCTCAAATCCCCCCAGGTCATATGGGGAAAGATGACTTTGACCCCAGGTGGTTCTGAGCCCTGCAGCACCGTCCCAGGGAGCGAAAGCTCAAACTCACACTGGCAGCTCTGGTGCGAGGTGTGGTGGGCAGCTGGCCACCCTCCTTCCTTTGTCCCCACCATAGAGCGTTGTGATTAGCGTATAGACTGGGCCCACCTGGGCTGGGCTCCCGCTCTGCTGTTCCTGCCTGGGCACTGGGCCAGGCTGAAGAAATCATCCCTCAGTTTCCCGTTCTGCCTTGTAGGCTCCTGATGAGGACTGAATGAGCTGAAGGTGGTCAGGAGTCGGGAGAGGGTGCGGCGTTCGTGGGTGAGTGGGTATTCTGTGTCATTGTGACACGCCGAGCATGTGGTATGGTCAGGTGGCTGGGCGGCAGATGCTGAGACAGGTGAGGAGGCCACACCTGGCCGGGAGAAGGGGCCACAGCAGGAACGGGTGGCATAGGGGAGCCATAGAGCAAGGTGCAGACCCAACCCGTTGCCCTGAGCCCAGGAAAGGAAGAATAAGACCCTGCTCCATCCCAGAAGACTGGGACCTTGGGTGAAAACCTGAGGTAAAAAGTCCATCAACTGGCAAACAGGTCATGAAGAGTGACATCCGTGTTCAGCGGAACGCTATTTGGCACTAAAAGGGAAGGAAGTCTTGACAGATGTTGAGTGTGGATGCCCCTTGAAATCATGAGGCCGAGGGGAAGAGCCCAGGCAGGGGGCCTGGGACACATTCCACGTGACGCACGAGGACTTCAGGCGGGCGGGTCTCCTGAAGCCTTAAAAAGATCGTGGAGAATTTGAGAGCCACGTATTATGTTTATATGCAATGCCCAGGAAAGGAAACCTCACACGAGATGGGAAATAAGGCAGTGGTTGCTCAGCGCGGGGAGCTGGGGACAGGATTTCCTTAGAGAGAGATTAAAATCCACTCCACGCCAGGAGGGATGGTGCACACCTGTCTCCCAGGGCTCTGGGAGGCTGAGGCAGGAGGATTGCAAGTTGGAGTCCAGCCAGGGACAAATTAGTGACCTAGCAAGACTCGAGGGATAAGGGATGAAAAAACGAATTGAGGATGTGTTATGTACATGTACCGACTCCACACAGGGAATGTAAATATTATTACTATGAACATTAATAAACTAAATGTGTATATATATATATATATATATATATATATATATATATATAAAAGATAAAAAGGGCTAGAGGTGTCACTCAGTGCAAAAGATCCTAGGTTCATCAGTACTGCAGGAAAAAAAAAAAGGAAAGAAAGAGAAAGAAGAAAATGCTGTCAATGGGGCCAGGGGTATAGCTGAGCAGCATAAGTGCCTGCCTGGCAAGTACAAGGTCATGAGTTCGATCCCTGATACCCACCACCAAATGAATGTGCTGTCAACTTGAGTCACGCTGATGCGTGTGCCTGACCCTGGGAGTAGACTACTGACCACTCAAGTGAACACTTGGAAGCGCTGAAGGGAATCTAGTAAAACAGCGGGTAGGGTCGAGTCCCCGGAGAGATCCAGCTGGAGAAAGCTGCCCGCCGACGACCTCCTTGAGGAGCGAGTCCTCTGCAGCGGGGAACCAAAGGGGCCTCTCCTGGCTGCGCCGCACCAGCCAGGTGTCCTAGCGGATCCACGCAGGCAGGCAGACACGGGTGCCCTCGGTATTGATCATTTTTGCTCAGTGCTCCAGGGGCTCCGGGCAGCGCCCAGGAAGGTGGGCTCTCCAGAACACGCAGTGGTCTCATGAGCACGCAGCAGGCAGCCAGGGATGGCTGGCCCCCGTCACCCCAGCATCGAGCTGGAGGCCACCCTGTGAGGAGTGAGACACGTGGACGCCCTGTGGCTGCTGGGCTGTGTCACTGTCAGTGCCCTGATCACCCAAAAGCTGCTCAGCCCACCCGGTGTATGTGGGACATCGCACATAAGCACGTGAGAGTCTGGACACGGTGCCGTGGGCCTGGGAAGGACCTTCGCGGGGGCTGGAGCACATGCTGCACCCACACTGACGATGGGGAAAGCCTGTGAGGGAAGACCCAGAGGGGACGCTCCCAGCTCCAAGCCTGGGCCCTGCTCCTGCCACCTCCCTCTCCCACCATGTCTGTCCCAGGTCCTGCACAGCTGCACGGGGCTCAGCAGAAGTCCCTCAGCACACTGCCCATGGCCACTCAGGCCAGGATGACCTATGGGATGGGAGAGGCGCGCAGCAGGCTCCGGGTGTGGATCTGGGAGCACACGGTCCCGAGGTCAAGTCTCTGCCGCCTCGGAGCCGAATGACCGCGTCCAGAGCCCTCCCCAGGGCACCAGCTTGCGAGATCCACCAGGGCCACTGCCTCTCTACACTGCCCTTGGTGACGCATCTTTGGCAGCTCAAAGGTGACTGTGCTGGGACCTTTACAACAGGCAGCGGGGCAAATGCTGCAAGCCAGATCCCCTCCCCTTGACAGGAGCTGGCTTAGCAGGAATCCACAGTGGGAAGACTTGGAGAGTACAGGTGCCCCTCTGCCACCCAGGGCAATGTAAGCTCACCCCCACCCTGCCCCACCTGCCTCGGTGGCCAACCCAGAGCATGATCTTTACCCCGAGTTAGTTGGACTTGACTTAAAAACACAAAACACACTGGCTTCTTTCTCCTTGCAGAAGTCATAAGCAATAAAAAGTTTTAAAGTATAGTGGAGCTAAGAGACAGTAAAGATCATTCACAGTCCTCTACCTGGGATAATGGTCCTTCACGTTCCGGCCTTTGTTTGGCAGCCTTGCAGTGTGGCCCAGGCTACAAAACCTTGGACTTAGAGGATTCTCAGACATCAGCCTCCCAAGCAGTGGGCTGCAGGTGCACTCGACCATGCAGGGCCTTTTGAATATATTTTTAGAGCGGGCGTGGCAGCTAACACCTGCAATCCCGGCACTCTGGGAGGCTGAGGCAGGAGGATCGAAAGTTCAAGCTCAGCCTGGGCCACTTAGTGCTTTAGTGAGACCCTTTCTCAAACTGAAAGATAAAAAAGGGCTGAGTATGTAGCTCAGTGTGAAGTCCCAGGGTTCAACATCAAACAATAGCTCTTCATTTATCACCTGATTTTTCTTCCGATCAACAGTATGTCGGGAGCATACTCCAGCATGGTGGTTTATTGGAACGAAACGACGTTCACAGATAAGTGGTGCACCTTGAACCAGAGGGTGTCCCGAAGGAGATTTCCCAGATCCCTTCCCACCCCTCCCCAAGTGGAAATGGGGAGTTTGGCTGGGCGACAAGCCAGCAGAACAGAGCGGTGTTCAGTTCTGAATGGCACCACGGTTTAAAGGACACCTGTACTGTGGCCGAATGGTAACGATCAAATAGAACAGAAAACTCCGGAGCGTGGTCGATGATAAGAGTCGAGTGTGAGTAGTCATCAGGAACAGACGCGAGGGTGTGGAAATGGCGTGCTGTTCAGATGCTAGGAGCAGGACCAGGAGCAGGCAGCCAGCCTCCCTGTCCTGGCAATGGAGGTGGTGTCTCGGGCACCCACAGCGTTCAGCTTTCTAGGGAGGCCTCTCCTCCCTTCCCGCTGGGGTCCTCTTACCATGGCCACACCCTAGGGACTGGGCCGGGACCTCCCAGATTCCCAGGAAATTTGCAAGAGTGTTTGCTCCCAAGGCCCGGCTAGCTTTCTGCTTGTCAGCTGTCATTTCTGCCTTCAACTCATCAACTTTTCTCTTTAGGGAGAAATTGTCGGAACTCTCTCTGGCTTCCGACAATTTGCGTTTCCTTATTGTCTGGGGACAGCCTGGGAGATGGTGTGCGGGAGGGCTGATTTTTCTTCTTCCCCGTGGTGGTTTTAAAATGGTGACAGATTATGCAGGAATCTGATACTCGGGTCACTCTCCTTGAACCGCACTGCTTCATTCCGCTGGGCGCGTGGGAAGCCGCCCGGGGTGCTCGCTAATTTATTAGTTAATGACAGTCACGTGGGAGTAGTTTTGCTTCCCCCGAGAACCCGCGTGCCCAGCCAGGGTGGGTTTGCCACTCAATCATGCACACTTTCAAGCAGGAGGTGGCCAGGGGGAGCCCCTTTGTTGAGGGGCGTGGAGCTGAAGGTGAGGGGGACCTCAGCCGCTACCCGAGGGCTGGAGGCGAGATGTGTGGGGCCCTGAAATGAGGTGGAGATGTCCCCCCACCCCCGCTTGTTTTCTAACTGCACTCTTGTCAGAGTGAAAAACACACATGGTGAACATTTTGACATCCTGGCCAGGCCCTTTTCCAGGCTCCTGGGAGGCCTCGTGTCCAGACTCTCCAACATGGTCTGTCCCATGCACAGTCTCTCAGGACAGTTGTTGCAGGAATCTTTGCAGCCTGCATCTGTGGCCCAGGCCCCTGCCAGGAGGGCCAGGGAGCCAGTGGCTCGGAGTCGAGGGAGGCAGCCATGCAGCAAGATGGGAGGCAGCCAGCAGGCTCCTGAATGCGCCGACACCTGCCACCACTGGCTCTCCCTCCACATCTTTCCCCAGCACATGGCCTACGCCAGGCAGGAAGGGCGCGGCACCAAAGGGATCCCTAGCTCTGCGCTCACACAGCTCACCAGGCTGTGCAGAGAGCCACGGATCTGCTATGGTTTGGATGCGGTTGAGTGTGTCCCCGGGGGCTCCTGTGATGAGGGCCTGGTCCCCAGAGTAGGAAGTTAAGAGGTGGAGCCGCCTCTGAGAGCTGGAGCGTGGAGGGAGACTGTAGGTCACGTGGCTGTGAGTCGGATGGGACTGGTAGAGGTCTAGTGTGATGCCCAGCCTCAACCAGAGCCAAGCAGAAGCCAGCTCCCAGCCAGTGCACCTCCAGCACTGGGATTGAACCAGATCTCTGTTTCCTAAATTACCCAGCCCTGGTATTTCTGTAGCTAGTATCAGAAAATGGACTAATCCTAGACCCTCCTGCAGCTGACCTCATTTTTGCCCGTGTGTGATTGGCCATCTGCACATAATTCACTGATGTCCCCTGCCTGATCTCTCCAAGCTCAGCTTCATTTCTCTTTCTGATCCAGCATCTTGCTTTCCAGTCGCTGCTCTCCCCAAATCTAGTCATCCGTGCCCACGGCTCTGCCTCTAGACAGCGGGGAGACAAACTGGTTATTCCTGCCTCTCCGAGCCGCCTGCGGTTGGGCAACACTGTCTGTGTTCCATCTCCACTGATGTGGGGAGACAGCACTCTGGAGTTAGAGATAAGCCGCCGGTGCTTGCATTAATGCATGGTGTTGCTTTGCACTTTTATGAATGACTCTTTTCTCTCTGGTCCCCCTTCAGTGGTGGTCACTGCGATTTCCTCCAGATCACAGCATCGCAGCCTCAGTAGCAGGTGCCTGGAAAGAGAAGTGCTGGTACCTTTCAGTCCCCAGAGAAGTTTTGAGGAACAGAAGCTGGGTCTTCTCGGAAAGCCCAGCAAGCATCACGACCAGGGAAGGAAGTGGCAGCGTGAGCCTTTTTTAAGCAACTGTTTTCCTAAACCAGAGTTTGTCCATGTGGATATCAAGTCTGGAAATACACAGTGGTACCTTGGTGCACGGACATAATTCCTTCTACAGTTCTGGAAAACAAGGCCATGGCTGTGTTTGTCACCTGATGTGGAATTCACAAACAAAAACCAAATTTTGCCAAAAGATTCTGTTTGCGAACCAAACTTGTTCTCAGACAAAAGTGTTCGTGAACTGAGGTACCACTGTATATCACAGGTATGTATGATATGCAAATATTTCCCCAGTGGGTGACTTATCTTTCAATTTCTTAATGCTTTGGAACAGCAGAGGCTTTTAATTATTAGACTTTTGTTTTCTTTTGTTTTTTTGAGACAGGGTCTTCCTATGTAGTCTAGACTGGTCTTGAACTCATGCAGCCCAGGCTGGTCTTGAACTCATGATGATTCTCCTGCCTCAGTCTCCCAAGTGCTGGGATTACAGGCATGTATCATCACACCTGGCCAACTTATTAGACTTTTAATGACATCTAATTTATAATTTTTTTTCTTTTTATGGATCATGAATGTGATGTTGTGTCTAGGAAAATCTTCAACCCAAAGCTACAGGGATTCTGTGTAAAAGTTTAATAATATTTGGGTTTTTCCTTTAGGTCTATGATGTTTTTAAAATAAACTGTTTATGTAGTGTGAATTATGGGTCAAGATGATGATAATGGTTGACTTTGCATTTGAATACCTAGTTGTCCACCCACCATGGAGTGAAAACTGTTTTTTCTCCACTGAAAATTCTTGGTACCTTTGTTGAAAAAAATATCTGGCCGTATTTGTCTATTTCTGGATTCGATTCTGTTTTTTTGACCTACACGTCTATCTTTTTGCTAACATCCATACTGACTCAATTATGGTAGTTCGTAGTAAACCTAGAAAGCAATTTGTTCTTTCTTTTCAATATTATTTTAATTCTGCTGTGGTACCTTGGTTTGCAAACTCAATTCATTCCATGATTCTGGAAAAGATGACTGAATTTGGGTCCACACAGGAAAGTTGGCTGTGGTCATGTTTGTTGCCTGATACAGAGTTCACAAGCAAAAACAAAATTTTGCCAAATGCTTCAGTTTGCAAACAAAAGCATTCATGAACTGAGGTACCAGCATAATGCTTTTCTTTCCATTTAAATTTATAATTACTTTATGTAGACTCTTCAGAATTTCTTGTTGGGATTTTGATTGAGACTGCATCAATTCTATAGGTCTATTAGAAGATGACTGACATTTTATAACATGGTTCCCCATCTGAGACTCAGCATGAGGCGAGTGGCAGGCAAGCGAGTGAAGTGTCATCTGTATTTAGAGCATCTCCTTATAGCTCACATCTCTGCCTCCTCTGAATCAGTGGTGGCATTAGATTCTCATAGGAACATGAACCCTACTGTGAACTGTGCATGAGAGGGATAAAGGTGGTGGTTCCTTGTGAGAATCTAATGCCTGAGGATCTGAGTGGAGCTGAGGCAGTGATGCTAGTACCAGGGGGCAGCTGCAAATGCAGATGAACATTAGCAGGGAGGTTTGATTTGAAAGACCATAATAAATCAAGTGCTTGCAGACTCAGATCAAACTCTATTAGGGAGTGACAAGTGATAATTCAGTTGTATCGAGCAGCAGGCTTTAGTGACAAGTGAGTCAATGTACTTAAGCTGTAGACCTGATTTGGGTGTCAGAATCTGACACTTATTTTAGTTACTGCATGGCTGTCTTGGTTACTTTTCTCTCGTGGTTGAGACAAAATACCTAATGCCCAA
Source organism: Cuniculus paca (assembly GCA_004365215.1). Lineage (NCBI taxonomy): Eukaryota > Metazoa > Chordata > Mammalia > Rodentia > Cuniculidae > Cuniculus > Cuniculus paca. Next base: position 2,864 of record RJWT010030384.1, on the reverse strand, counting down.
AGTGAAAGAAGGAGAGGTTTATTTAGCTTACAGTTTCTGGAGATTTCAGTCCATACTCAGCTGGTTCCAAGGCAGGGCAGGATGGCTGAGGTGAGCTGTTTATGGCGGGTGCAAGTGGCAAGGGAGAATCGCGCAAAAGGGGGAAAAACAGGCCCCCATTCTGACCTTACATTGTATGTCGGCTCCACCCCTGGGTGGGTGCAGAGCTCACACCAATCCCAGTGCTACACAATAAGTCAATCATAAACATTAGATTCAGCCGCTTCCATGACCACATGAGGCTTGGGGGGCCATCTATATACAACCATAACAATGGCCCCCCCATTATTTATTGCTTCTGTCCATGCCTTCCTCCCACACTGCACACTTGTCTCAGACACAGCTTTGGTAGCTTACAAGCTAATTCCTGCCAAAATGAGTAAAAAGACAAATGTCATGGAAAAGGAGGGAAGACCCAATGATGAGACAGCAGAGACTCTTTTTAAGATGCCAACTGAAAGAAGCTGTATGTGAAAGAAAAAGCCAAGAGTCCTACTTAAATCATGGGTTCACAGAAACAGGTAATTTGGAAATGGACTTGGAGAATGTGATGACCAGCTATCCCACCACGCCACAAAACCTTCAAAACCTTCAAAACCTCTTTGCCACATGGAGACCACGCACCCTGCATTAAAAGACAAATACTTGGAGTTTCTTTAAAAAAAAAAAACACAAAGAACAGAAACAGTTATCTCAGGCAACCACTTCCTCAAATGTGTCTACACTGAGAGCATCATTCCTAGTGCCTAACCACATTTCTGAAGCTAAGGAGCCCTGTACTGGGGGTCCTGCTGTTGCTAAGACATCCGTCCCTAACTTTTAGGAGAGCCTGTAGTTTCAAAAGGTGGCATGTATTCCTGTTTTGGCCAGCACCATAACTAGACGAATTGATGCAATAGCACAGAACACTGAGGCAAAAGTGTTAGAGAGGATTAATGAGTCACCTTGGTACACAATCCAGGCTGACATCAAGGTCATGATGCTTGTTTTATTGGTGTATTTTTCAAGAGGATGTGCATGAAGGTATGTTAGATGTACTTTTGCTGCCAACCAACAGCATAGCTGTAGAACTATTCAAGTCTTTGACAGAGTATGAGCCCTTCACCTCTTTGTAACTCAATTTCCCCATTTTCTACACTAAGTAGATTGCATCAGAGCAATAATTTCCAAACCTGACTACCTGCCACAATGACTTGAAGAGCTCAGCCAGGAGTGGCAGCACACACCTGTAATTTCAGTACTTGGGAGGCTAAGGCAGGAGAATTGCATAAGTGTGAGGTCAGCCTGGGCTATAAAGTGAGTTGAAGGTCAGCCTGAACTACATAGTGAGACTCTGTCTCAAAAAAAAATTACTATTCTCTGGCCTCACTCTGAACCAATCACAGCATAATCTCTAAGGAAAGGACCCAACCTTAATATTCTCAAACCTCTCTGGTGGCCCTAGGTGTGGCCAAGGATGAGACCCTGGGTTAGTCATGGTCCCCATACCCACTTGGGCATGAGGATCATTTGAGCTACTGAGTTGCAAACACTGGCCTCTCAGGCCCTCTCCTTCAGGTTTTGATTCCATTGCTCTGGGGGAGGGGGAAGCCCCAGATTCTACATTCTAGGTAAACCATCTGAAGAACCCCACCTATGAGCCTTTGAGGGGACAACTAGACACGATCATCATGGGGCATCATCAGCACCACATGTCAAAGGCTCCAGGACTGCTCCTGCAAATGGCCTGGAAATTCGGTCTAAGAGCCCTTCCAGCCTGGCCTTTGGGGATCACTAGGATCATGGATGGAGGGAAAATACCACACAGGAGGCAGAGAGAAATGCAAGAGCTCGAGGAGTATTTGCCATCTCCCTGTGTCCTCACGCCTGCGTGTCAGGACTCTGCCTGGGGGTGGGGCTGTCACTGCCCTGGTCAGAGCAGGTGGCACCTGCGTTCCCCAAACTGGTCCTGGGCCCCTGGGAGCTGGTATCTCCTTGAACCTACCAAAGGTCAGCCCACTAGACAGGTCTGGAGAAGTCCAAGGTGTCAGCAAGGAGGGGCAGTGTCGGCCCTAAAAAGGCTCCCCCCCCACCCCCCCCACCCCCCGTGCAAGGGGAGGTGAGGCTTCACTGACCTGCTTTTCCTAAGCTGGGCGGGGCTTCTGGCTCGAGGTCACTTGCTTGAAAATGAAACGAATGCAAGGCTTTGGGTGCATGGTGGCAGTGTTTGTTGTCACTGACCTTGTCCTCCCTGACGTGGTCCCCAGCAGGAAGCACACACCTCAGTCTTAAAGCCCCGAGGCCAGTGATGCCAACCCTAGTAAATGTGTCCAAGTTCCACATGTGAGCTGTCACACACACCAGAGCCCACACAGCAGGTGCTCAGAAAGTGTATGCGTGACTTGCAGGCCAATGAGAGAGCAGTTGGTGAGCAGTGGGCCTATGCGCCCATCAGCAGATGAATGGACAAAGCAGTGTGGTATTTACACACAATGGAGTACTACTCTGCTATAAAGAAGGGTAAATGAGTCATTTGTACGAAAATGGATGCACCTCAAGGCCCTACTGCTAAGTGAAATAAAACAGATACAGAAGCTTAAATATCGCATGGTTTCTCTTACATGAGAAACCCAAAATACAAATAAAGAGCAAAATAAAAGTTATGCACCCAGGAATATAGTTCCGCAGCACAGCGCCTGCCTGCCAAGTGCAAGGTCGTGAGTTTGATTCCCAGTACTGAAAAAAAAAACAAAAAACAAACCCAAAACCAAAAAAAGTTAGATAATAGGAAGTAGGAAGGTAGATCTTTCGCAAATGGGAAGGGGACCAAGAGATGAAGGGAATTA
>RJWT010030383.1:0-14655 GCA_004365215.1 Cuniculus paca | reverse complement strand
TATATATATATACATACACACAGATTAGATAGATGAGAGACAGAGACAAAATAGTTAAGATGATTGTACTACTAATTCTATTAGCTCTTGGAACAAACAGTTAACATTCATAGGATTAGATCAATTTTGCGGGTCTGTATCTGGTAATCTGAGTAACTCTCTTGAAGATAACTATACAAAATAACAACTTTTGGTATGTACCCACCACCTGTTTGAAAGCCTATATTGTTACTGTTTTGGGCTCTCTGTTATTCTTATTTGTCTCTTTTGTTTATTGTTTTTCTTGTGCTTTGTTATTCCCTCTAACACAGAAAGGACAGATGTACATGTATATGCTTACACATGCCTAGACTATTACTAAAGAGTTTACAAGAACTGATTTTATTAAGTGTGATGTCATGAACAGCTACTTTGAAGAAAACTGAGACTTTATGGTAACCATTGCTGATTTCTTATCATCATGTTTTGAAGTCCAATAATGCATTTATTCTTTGATTTGATTGCTTTTTTTTTTTTTTTTTACTATTTGATTGCAATATGTGAGAAGGTATGAATAGCTATTTTGAAGAAAACAAGAGACATTACGTTAGTCACTGTTGATTTCTTATTGTCTGGTTTGAAGGCCTTTAATGCTTTCAATCATTTCACTGGTTTTATACTATTTTGTTTTGTTTGAATTTATTGAATGTGAAGGTATGAATAACTATTTTGAAGAAAACAAGAGACACTATGGTAGCCACTGTTATTTCCTGTTGTCTTGTCTGGAAGTCCTGTATTACTTGCATTGTTCCGTTCTGATCTGTTTTGTTTTGTCTTGCTTTGTTTTATTCTTTTGTAAAAGAAAACTGGCAACAAAAACTGTTGTGTCATGTTTAACAAATATTTCATGCAGTCATTATAAATGTTAATAAAAACAAAGGAAACGATACTTAAAGGGGGATATGCCTTATCAAAGAGAATATCAATAAAAGAAAATTATTAAAAAATTAAGAGTTGAAAAGTAAAAATACTGAGGTAAAAAGATGTGTAAAATGGTTATGTATATGACCATACTGCTGAGTCTAAAATTTATAGAAACGTAGTATATTTGCCAGTATAGTACTAAGAATCTAAGTGGAATTAAAGTGATATTGGGCATCTTATGGTAACTTGAATTCACAGAAATAAATGAAAAGAACTAGAAATGACAACGATGACAATTAATATAACAAACACTGTAAATACCTAAGTGTTTATTTTTGTACTCTGAGTTGTCTTACAAGACAAAAATACAATATTTTATAGTTGGGTTTATAATATATAGGGATATAATATATATGGTAATAAAGTTGTAAAGTTTTTTTTTCTTTTTTTTTTGGTACTAGAGATCGAACTCAGGACCTCACGCTTGCCAAGCAGGCGCTTATGCCGCTGAGCTAAACCCCCAGCCCCAAGTGGCAAAGTTAATAAAGCTATATAGGAGTAACATTTCCATATCTCATTGGAATTAAGTTAGTTTTTATCTTAAGAAGATTCTTACAAGACATGTGTTAAACCCTGCAGGAATCACTAAAATAAAGTAAAAGGTCATTAAAGACCTAGAAAACATTCACCAGCTGCAAAAGAAAATAAAGAAGGAATAGTGAAACAAGAAAGACTTGAAGTAGACAAAAGTAAAGAAGGCATGGTGCTGCACACTTCTAATTTTAGCACTCTGGTGGGCTGAGGCAGGGAGATTGAAAGTTCAAGCGTGGCCTGGGTAACTTAGTGAGACCTTGTCTCTAAATTTAAAAAATAAAAAATGGGTTGAGGATGAAGCTTAGTGTGAAGGTACAGGGTTCAATCCCCAGTACAAAAATACAAATTAAAAAAATCCCAAAACACCAAAAATACAAACAAAAAATCAGTAAGAAGAGGAAACAACAGTAGAATGGCAAATATATTTTAACTGTATCAAAAATCACACATTTTTCAAATTATCAATCTATTAAACAATCCAACAAAATGCACAGAATGTCAGACTACGTGGACTACCAAATGAAAAGATTGTATTTTTACATTTAGTAAAATAAGTAATTCTGAGGTCTATGTACTTCCATGTAGAGGAGCATTAATGCACACAGAGAACAATAGCTTCAGTTTGCCTGCCTGGCAAGCATGAGATCATGAGTTCAATCCCTGGTGCTGAAAAAAAAAAAAAAGAAAACTGTACTCCTAAGTGATGGTTAATGATGGTAATTGCATGTACTATAACATGCTTGAAGATAAATCAAGTTCACGAGAGATTAGTCAAGTATGTAAATGATCAGTACGTAAAGTTGAGGTGAAAATGTGTTTAAGCAAGGTACATGCCAAGCTTTAGACTGTAGAAATTCTCAGTAACTGGGTCTCTAAGAAAATTTCACCAACTCTTGAGGTAAAGAAAAGAACCTGGAATGCACAGGTGCAAGGACAGCCTATGAGTACAAAGGTGTGCAAAGGAGAAGGCGGAGAGCCAAGTACTCAGCTCAGATTACTCAAGGCAACAACTTGATTTGGCTATCATTTGAGATTATGCCTTCATCTACTGTATAGGACATTCATATACAGTGACGTTGTAAGTGACATTTCTATATGTGGTAAGATTCTAAGGTTGGAAACACCTACAGAGGAACACTTACAATACATTTGTAAATGAATTCCTTCTCTCCCTCTTTTCTTCCAGCTTTGCCCCAATTCAAAGCTTTTGTTGCATTGAGCTCATTCCCAGATCTTCTTTTTAAACTTTTCCTTTGAGACAGGGTCACACTATGTTGCTAAGCTGCCTCTTGAACTTGTGATCCTCCTTCCTCAGTCTCTCAGATTGCTAGAATTACAAGCATGTGTCACTACACAGGGCTCCACATAAATATATTTCTGTAGATGAATGTTGGTGCTTTCTTCTGTGAGGCACTCAAATTACTTTCCATTTTAGTCTTAGTTATCAGGAAACAGAGAGTAAAATCCAGTGGACAAATGTTTTAGTTTTGCTTAAATGTACAGGTCATATTTAATATCCTGAGTTTAACAACAACAAATGCCTGTATCATCTCTAGAATGTTTTAAATTTTTTTATTCCTATTTTATAGTACATATTCCTTGAAATTCTTTCAGAAGAATGAACAAGAAATATAATTCTGCTCTACCAGTAAGTTAACCAAAGACTTATCTATGTGAAAGGATTCCCAAGATTCTTTCTGAAAATAAGAATGATAGAAAATAGAAATAGTATTTAGAATTTCATGTGGCCAACTATGAACCTTGTGGTCTAGTATAAGAACTTTTGTTTTACACACTGTGGTATAAAGTACAAAGAACATACAAGTTTGGTAATCAGAAAGTCAGCTCTGTCAACTAATAGCTATGTGATCCACGGGTTTTCATTTTCACTACTTCTGAATTTCTCAATGAAATGGATATAACTGCTTATAAATTTATTTTAGGCATGATTAGGAAAAGGATGAAATGAAAAATGTGTAGAGAATATCTAATACGGTGCTATGTGCTAAAATGCTGACACGTTTTAGTTTTCTTGAGGAGCTGTCCCTCACAGGTATACGAAAAATATCTGATCCTGGTCTCAGAAAATCATAGAGATGTTAGTGAGAAAATATCTAGCAACCGAAATACAAATATTAGAACAACCACCCAGCCACTGCTCCCTGCTGATCAAAGTACTGATTAACTTAGAGATGCTTTAATATGAGACAGCCCATTCACAATCTGCAGGTAATTCAGGAAGAGGCTGAGAATAATAGGCATGCCAAAGACAAATTATGATTTGCTGGGTCAGAATTCTGAGTAGGGAAATATACAGATTTACCTACCAACAGAGAGAGGAGAAACAAAGCTAGAAAAGGTGGTGCTCTGGGGTTTGTCAATAGTCAGTTTTCATTTGATGTTGTAATTGATGATGATTTTATTACAGTAGTACAGCCAAGGTGATACAGCTGCTGCTATTAATTGGTTTCCTTGGGATGCCAATATCTGGATTGCCTTGGGTCATCAACAATACTGTGACCTATCCCCACCCCAAGTTCACAGAGGTGGTTGGGTCCTGGGACAGAGGCAGAGCCCAATAAACAGTGTCACAAGCAGAGTACACCACTGAAAGTAGACATTAGAGGTTTCCAGACCAGCAACAAGGTTTTCCACTACAACCCACCATACTGACCAGGAGGAAAAAAAACCCCAAAAACAAAATAAAACAAAATAAAATAACAGAAAATAGAAACACAAAAAGATAGCCAACAAAATGCCTCCAAAAAACATGTAACTCCACCAAAGCTGCTTCATGGGACCTCAAACAACAGGAATTAATTTCTAAATGAGAGAGGTGGTGCTAAGTGAGTGAGAGGAGAAGACGTGTTAAAAAACGAAATTTTCATATTTACTTCATGACTTTAGCTCATTTTCAGAAAGGATCACTGAAAACAATGAGTTCTCTTGGCTTTAGGGGAAGGGTCGAAATGGTGGTTCAATCTTCCTTCACTTTCCAAAACAGTGAATTTAGATATGTAATCAATGACAGACAGAAAAAATATTAAGATTTTAGCCAGAACTTTGCAAAGGATGTAATTCACTGCCTATAAGCACATATAAAAAAAGCCAAGTGGATAATATGCAAAACATGAACACACTTTTAGTGAAGAATGCTTTTTCGCCCCATATATCCTTTCTTCAAATTGTTTTAAAATTATTAATATATGTGGGGAAAAATTATAATTTAAAAAAAAAGAATTATCCTTTTTAAAAAAAGAGGGATTGAAGGGAGGGTAGGGGAAGGTAAAAAAATTAAAAATTTAAAAAACAAGTAATTTGAAAAAACAGTTACCCTAAAAATGGTTAATATATGTTTGGAATATGTAATTGTTACCTTCCTCTTGGGAAGCTGGCTCCTATATACATATTACATTCTGGTCATTTTTGACAAAATTGAGCAGTCATTCATGATAAAAACCTTACAGAAAATTAAAACAGATGGTCTTTATCTCAATCTGACAGAAGAAATCCGTGAAAATCAACAGCCAATATCATACTAAATGGACAAAAACTGAAAGCTTTCACTCTAAAATCAGGAACAAGATAAGGATGCCCACTGTCACCACAACCACTCAACCTAGTGCTGGAAAGTTTAGTGGGAGCATTTAGACAAGAGAAAGAAAGACAAGGAGTAAGGATAGGAAAGGATGAAGTTAAATTATCATTATTTGTTGATGACACAATACTCTACATAGAAACCCCCAAAAACTCAACTGAAAGACTTGTAGATTTAATAATCAAATTAAGTAGTGTGGTTGAATACAAAATCAACACTCAAAAATCAGTAACATTTCTGTACACAAACAATGAACTCACTGAGACAGAAATTAGTGAAACCCCAAATTTGAGGATAAGAGTATCCAAAAGAATGAAGTACTTAGGAATCAACTTAATAAAGGAAGTAAAAGAGCTATACATTGAAAATTACAGTACTCTGAAAAAGGAGATCAAAGAGGGTATCAGAAAATGGTAAGCTATCCCTTGCTCATGGATAGTAAAAATGGCCATACTCCTCAAATTCTTACATAGATTTAATGCAATACCAATCAAAATACTATTATACCTCACAGATCTAGAGAAAACGTTCCTAAAATTCATTCAGAATCAGAAGAGACTAGAATAGCAAAAACAATTCTTGGCAACAAAGACAAGGCTGGGGCATTACAATTCCTGACTTGAAATTATGCTACAAAGCTATTGTGATAAAAACAACATGGTACTGGCAAAAAAAACAGACCTAAGGATCAATGGAATGGATTGGAAGAAGCAGAAACAACTCCAAACACACTCAACCACCTTATCTTTGACAAAGGGGTCAAATATATGCACTGGAAGAAAGTCTCTTTAAGAAATAGTGCTGGAAAAACTGGCTCTCTACATGCTGAAGACTAAAGCTACACCTATGTTTATTATCATGCACTAAACCAAAATCGAAATGGATCAAACACCTAAATATTAAAACAGAAATAGTAAATCTGCTGGAAGAGAGAATAGGCAGAACTCTTGAAGACAGAGGTAGGCAAAGATTTCATGAACAAAACCCTGGGATCTTACCATATTAAAAAGCTTTAGCACAAAAAAGAAAAAACATAATCACTAACAGTGAAAAGACAACCCACAGAGTGGGAAAAAATTTTGGTTAGCTGTCCTTCAGTCAAAGGACTTATATATAGAACATATAATGAGGTTAAAAAAAAACCAGAGCCCACAAATTTAAAGACCCAATCCAAAAATGGTCATCTGAGATGAATACACAACTCTCAGATGAAGAAATACAAAGGGCAAATAAATATATGAAAAAATGTTGAACATCACTGGGTATTAGAGATGCAAATTAAAACAACCCTGAGATTCTATCTCATCACAGAAGGAATGGCCAGCATCAATAAATCAACCAATAACAAATGCCAAGAGGGGCTGTAGGAAAAAGGAACCCTCCTCCACTGTTGGTGGGATTACAGACTGGTTCAACTACTCTGGAAATCAGTATGGCGATTCCTCAAAAAATTAGGATTAAAGGTCCCATTTGACCCAGTTATTCCCTTTCTGGCTATCTTCCTGGGAGAATTAAAAACCACAGCGATACATGCACACCCATGTTTATGCCAGCACCCTTTGTAATAGCTAAATTGTGGAAACAACCATAATTCCCATCAGCTGAGGAATGGATAAAGAAGATGTGTTCTTTTTATATAATGGACTACTACTTGGCCATAAAGAAGTGTATCAGGCATTTGTAGGTAAATGGATGCAACTAGAGACCATACTAGTAAGTGAAATAAATCAGACTCACATGTGTAATCATTACCATGTCTCCCTGGTATGAGAAACTGAAAGAGTAAACAAGGACCACAATGTGCAATAGATATTGTGAAATGGGAAGAAATTGTTCAAAAGGAAAGACAAGCTAGGGTCAGGGAAATGGGAATGAAAGGAAGAGGAAAGGGAAAAAAACAATTATAAAAAAAATTAAGGATAAAATGGAAACAAAGCTTAGTAAATAGGGAAAGATGGGTTGAAGCAAGGTGAAGGGATTGGGAAAAACAGAGAAATCAAAATTTATCATTTACAGGTATAAATTCCCTATGATGAATTTGATCATTATGTGTATCTGAAATGTACTGATAAACCTAATTACATTAAAAAATAAAAAATATAATTAAAAAATTACCCTAAATATAATTAATACATATTTGCAGTACATGTAACTGATAAACTTAATTACATTAAAAAATAAAAAATATAATTAAAAAAAGAATTACCTTAAATATGATTAATACATATTTGCAGTATGTAATTACCATCTTCCTCTTGGGAAACTGGTTCATACACACACATCACATCTTAGTCATTTTTACCACCCCCTTTCTTCCATTCCCTGTTCTCCGGATGCCCTTTTGAACTCCAGAAAGTAAATATTTGTTTTTAGACATTTTTTATGCCAGTATACAACATAAAATTAGAGTCCACTATGGTGGTCAATTTCAATTAAGAAAAATGTGAACGTTTTGGCCATTTTAAAATGACTTGAATGTTAATTCATATTGTTCTCTACCACACCAATGTAATAGTTTCAAGGTCAAGAATATTTTTTTTTTCCTCTGGCACTGGGGATCAAACTCACGACCTCACGCTTGCCAGGCAGGCACTTACGCCAATGAGCTAAATCCCCAGCCCTTAAGAATATTTTGATTTGACAGAATTTAGTTCATAATTAACTTAGTATATTAGATACTGATTTAGCATCTTGCATAGTTCAAACAATCTTAATCCAGGTACTTAGTTTACATTCATTTTATTGGGTATAAAAACATGACAATCTTTTCCATAATATAAACAGCTGATTAAATACTTTGATAAGATTAAAAGAATTACTTAGCACTATCATTTATGTTTACTGGCGTATCATATGCTGCTTAGGGTTGCTGTGAGCTGCCACTGTTGGAACTGGCAGGTCATACATTCTAATCAGGTGAAGAATATGGGCAAGAAGCTGGATTCAAAAGTCCGTATTACAATCTAAGCACATGAAAAAGTAACTAGAAAAGTGAATATGTCAACACAAGTCTGCAAATTATCATGGAAAGCGATCCTTATGTGATTGAAAATCATCACTCGGGGTACCTTAATACACAGAAAACATTGCTTAGTAAAAGCAAAACCCATAATGCTATTTTGATATTGAAAAACGTTTCTCATTATTACATAATCAGTAAGAGGTATGTATCTAAGGGCATATGATACTGCTTTAAAATGGAGTTCCTATTTTAGAGTTCAATTAATCATATTCAGTTTCAAAATGTCAAAAGAGCTGAGCTTCAAAAGCTTCCATGACTTTCTTATGCAGAACATACAGTAGCAGTGCTTCATGTTTGTCATGGGTAGCATGCAATCCTAGATAGAAGATTAAGAACACAACTATATTCAGAGAGCAGGTGTGAAGAAATATCAAACCATGCAACACAATCTGTTACTAAATACTGTATCCCTCTCTTGGTAAAAGACTTCCTAATGTTTTAGATATCTGATGACCCATTTTATATCTACCAAGTTTTTTTTTTAGTCTACTTGATAATAGCAGAAAATACTCAATTGTCCCTTTTCATTCTTTCGGTACATTTGGGGAGAGTGTTGAGGTCTGTATTTGCCTTAGAAGAAACAGTAATCTGCAGCAACTCAGAGGAAATACATTGCTAAATGCCAAAATGGAGCAGGTACAGCTGCTAGCTGTTGCTGAAATGTGTGTACAGCTTTTCTCTCCAAGGGTAATAGGAGGAAGGGGGAAAAAAGAGGAGAGGACAGGAAGGAAGACAGACCACCTGGCATGTATCAGGATAAGAGACTTCAAATTCCAATTGTGACAAAAGTGACAAAGTTCAGTAACAATGAGAAAGCAGGGCTTGAATTTAGAAGATAAGTTCCCAATTCAATGATTATAATGTTTTTCTTAGAGACAGACTGCAGGTGGCTGGATATTCCTAGGATCAAGGTGTTTGCAAACAGGAGAATAAGACAAGGTAAGTATATTTGTAAGGCAGTGCTTGTAATGACGCACCATAGATAGGGAGGGAAACGGAAAATGGAGGAAAGATGAGTGGATATATAGTAGTATGGTCAGTCAGGGGACTGGAGATCTCAGTGAGGTCCAAACAGGTAGTAAGGAAAGCATTTTAGCAGGCAGTCTCAAAAGACAGAAGGTGCGACAGCATGTTTTGAGGCATGGTATATTTTCTGGTATCTACAAGCAGCAGGGTGAAATGAAGTGGCTGAGGTAGGGAGACCGTGGTGCTAGATTGGCTCATCCCTGTGGACAACGTGTTCATTTAAAATACTGGCAAGAGTTACACAACTGTCTGGGAGGTGTTATGTCTCCAGTGAGCTAGGCAACTGGTAGATGTTAGTAATGAAAAAGGGAAGTTGATGTTTGGTATAGCTAGGTGGCAGATGCCTCAGAGGAATAGATCTCCAGAAATACAAGGAAGTAAATTTGTAACTGGCAGTAAGGATAAAAGTTGTGGACCTCTTAATATCAAAATATGAGGAAGGTGGCATATTCTATTTGGGATGGCTGGGGGGATATTTCCATTAATTGTGAAGGAAGTACTGGGAAAAAATATAAATACAACTGAGAGTACTGATTTATGGAGCTGGTGCTCCAGAAAACAAAGAAGTATTACAGAGGCAGTTCAGAGGTCAGGGATGGGTAAATTGGGGAATTTAGAGAGATTATGGGAATGAATACCCTTACCAGGAGAGTATTACCTGGCACCTGAAACTTAAAGGAGGAGAGGTTTACTTGACTCTCAGTTCCAGTAAGTTCAGTCCATGGTTAGCTAGCACCAAGGCAGAAATGGTATAGTGGAAAGGCATGGCAGAGGACAGATGCTCACTCTAAGGCAGCCAAGAAGCAGAATAACGGAAGGGCTGGGTATAGGAAAACATCTTTCCAGGTAATGTTCCCAGTGACCCACCTCTTCTAATGGCACATCTTCTAATGGCACAGTTAGCTAAGAACTCACCAATGAATTAATTCACTGAATATGGTGACCTATGATACAGTCACCTTCCAAAAGCCTCATCTGTAAATACATGAGTCTTTTGGGGAACATTTTGGTTCTAAACCAAAACAAGGAGCTACAAATACAGTTGTTAACAACACAAGAGACAGGTAAGCAAAGAGAAAACACTGAGCAGCTTTAGAGGAAATAGATTTGAGATAACGCTTGACAAGCAGACAAGTATGATGTAGGCAGGCAGGGCTTGACAGTTCGTCTCGTACAGCAACAGTTCTGAAGGAGGAGCTATTTTAGGGGACACTGAGCATATCCAGAGACAATTTTAGTTGCTACTGGTATTCAGAAGGCACAGGTCATGGCTGCTGCAAAACATCTTACAATGCACAGGGTACCTCCTCATAAAGATTTATTCAACTCAAAATATCAACAGTATGCAGTTGAGAATACTGAGATGGATACTCAGGAAAAAACACATTTTGGCTCTGTGGAGTAATAGCAAACCAGCATAAAGCTGAAGATAAAGCTGGAAAGGAGGCTAGGGACACAATACACGCAGGCAAAAGAACTAATATCAACTTTAGAGGTTAACGAGGGGCGACACAAGGTCCTTGAGAAAATAAATGTAACAACATCATTGAGTTACAAGACTTTATATATGACTGGAATCTTATTGATAATCTATCTTTTCAGAATACAAGCACATTTAAGCATTACTCTAATCACAGTTTAATACTTTATTGATGTCTTAACTCTAATAGAACAGAAAGCCCATGAGAGACAGATGCAGGTACACACAGTAGGCTAGCCTGAAATTCTGACTTTAAGCTAGGTAACTTTTCAAAAAAAGATTTTTTTCAGTATACATTAGAAGTACTCTGCCTGTCTGACTCTATCTATCTATCTATCTATCTATCTATCTATCTATCTAATCTATCTATCTATAACAAATGACATATCCATCATCTCACAGTTACCCGTTCTTCCACCCTCGTAGCAAAGCAGCTATAATCTACGCATTATTAACTCTAGTTTTCCTATAGTGTATTAGATCTTTCAACCTGTTGACCCTACATACCTGCTACTTGGTATCCTTTTATTCACATTTGTCCCTATTCCTTTCTTCTTACCCTACTCCTAGTTCACTGCTGTTTTATTTTATTCATTATCTCTGTATATTTTACTTGTTCCCCTCTCAGAATTCATGTATAAGTGAGATTACACAATATTTTTATTTCTGTGTTTGGTTTATTTCACTAATATGATGTCTACTGGGTCCACCTATGTTGTGGAAAATAGCAGGTTCCCTGTTTCTAAGTTTGAGAAATACTCTGTTGCACACTCACATATGCACACACAAACCACAATTTCTCTATCCATTCATTTGTTGATGGACACCTAGGATGATCCTGTATCTTGGCTATTGTAAATACTGCTACAGTGAACTTGGAAGTGCAAGTATTACCAGGTACTGGTTTTACTTCTTTTTTCCTTTATACTCAAAAGACAGATTACTGGGTCATATGACACTTCTATTTTTCAATATCCTTTCAAATTTCCACATTCTTTCCTATAATAGCTATATCAATCTATATTCTCAGTGTAAAAAATTCCTCTTTCTCTACACCCTTGCCAACACATGCTATCTCGTCTTTTTGATAAGCTGTTCTAACAGATGCAAAGTGATATCCCATAGTGATTTTAATTTGCATTTCCTTGATGACTGATGATTTATGTACCTCGTCATATACCTGTTAGCCTTTTCTATATTGTCTTTGGAATAATGTGTATTCAGGTACTCTGACTATCATTTGATCAGGTTATATGTTTTACTCTTACTGAGCTGGATGACTTTTTAATAATTTTGATATGGCCGGGTGTTACGGTTTGTATACAGATGGCCCCCCCAAGCCTCATGTAGTCATGGAAGTGGCTGAATCTAGTGTTTATGATTGATTCGTTGTGTAGCACTGGGATTGGTGGTGTGAGCTCTGCACCCACCCAGGGGTGGAGCTGACATACAATGTAAGGTCGGAATGGGGACGTATTTTCCTCTTCAGAGCAGTTTGCTCTTACCGCTTGCAGCCGCCATGAACAGCTGGCCCCCTTTTGCTCTGGTTGCTGCCTTGAAGTGTTGCCCCAGTGCCATGCCACCTTGCCTTGGAGCCAGCTGATTACAGACTAAAATCCCCAGAAACTGTAAGCTAAATAAACCTTTCCTTGCTTCAATTTGGGTGTCAGGTGTTTGTCTCAGCAATAAAGAAAAGTAACCAAGACACCGGGCCTGGTGGTGCACACCTGTAATCCCAGCACTTGGGAGGCTGAGACAGGAGGATCGTTGTGAGTTCAAGACCAGCCTGGGCTACAAAGTGAGCTCAAGGTCAGTCTGAACAGCATAGTAAGACCCTGTCTCAAAAAGGCAAGGGCTGGGGATTTAGCTCAGTGGCCTAAGTGTCTGCCTGGCAAGCTCGAGGTCACGAATTCAATCCCCGGTGCTGCCAAAACAAACAAACAAAAAAACATTTTGATATGAAGGCTTTACCAAATATATGGTTTGCAAATAATTTTTCCCTAATAAGCTGCCTTTTCATCTTTACAAGCCTGCCATAAACCTCTTCCAACTATTAAAATTAGAGAAAATGTGAAAAAACTTTTAATTTCATTTGTCTATTTATTCCTTGTGTCTATTTAGAGGAGCTAAGGAACAAAGAAACAGCAGAAAGAGTGATGCAGACAAAGAAAACTAAAAGCCTGAAATAGTATCTAGAATCCCCCTGAAAAACTGAGCATAAAGAATACTGCTGGAGTTTAGAAATATTCAGTAAAGTTAAAACCGAGGTAATTAAATAACTTCAATCATTTTAACTCTTATTTGACAAGAAAATCATTAAGGACTGAAGCTTCTGAATCTGTACTGTTTCAGCAGTTGTGTAAGTTCATTTGGCTCATTTCAGTCAGCAATTACTTTCTGTAATGACAGTAATTTATAAAAGCCTGAATAAAATCAAGACAATCTGTTCCTAGGAAGAAAATATTAATGTAACTTAAGATGCCTTTTTTTGTTCCTATGCTTGAAAATAAATTAGATACCAAACAAGGTCACCAAAGCAATATGGCCCCCAAATGAATCAGATTCTTTCTGACAGGCAAAAATAATCTGCTGGCAGGTATTCTGTTCAGAATGATAACCACAATGTCAAACTGTCATTTACTCCTTCGCAGGGTACCAAGTGTAGCCCTAGTGACATTAACGAGCTAATGCTATTTCAACATTCCCCTGTTTATACTCAGGGAAAGCTTATTCATCAGACAGTGTTTCAGTGAACATTTATCAAAGAGAGAAGCCCAATTCACTAAACCACATGCATATATCAAGGTAGATAAAACCCACAATGGGCAAATTCTTTCATATTAGAACAGAAAGAGAGTACTTTCTGCACTTTTAATCAGCTCAAGAGAAGTTTGGATTTGAAATGTCCCTCAAAATGCATGCTAAGAGCTTGACTGCTGACAGGTTTCTGGGAAATGACTGGATTGTGAAGGCTATAACTTCATCAGTATATTAATCCCCCTTGAGATCAGATCTTGATGGCCTAATTAGGAGGTGAGGGAAAGGGGAGGTGATGGAAGGGGAGGTGACGGAAAGGGGAAGTGGGATCTAACTGAAGGAAGCAGATCTCAAGAGTGTTATCTTGGGAACTATGGGGACTATGTCTGGTCCCAAATTCCTTCCTTTCGGCTCTTTTTCACTGCCTCCTGACTGTCCTAAAGTGAGCAGCTTTGCTCCACCAGGCCCTTACACCATAATGTTTCTGCCTCAACACAGACCTAAAAGCAATGAAGCCAGCTGACTATGGATTAGAACCTCTGAAAGCATGAACCAAAATAAGTCAGGTATTTATTTACAGCGACAAACCATTAACACAGATGCCATCACAGACTGAACTAGCGGACTAGGAGTAAAGACAACAGATTGTTACAGTAAACTAAGCAAGGCAACTGTGGTATAAACCTTGGTAGTTGTGAAAGAATGCACACAGATAGTTTCAAAACTCTTTGAGGAGGTAAAATCATGAAAATGTGGGAACTGATTAGATGTGAGGAGTGAAAAGGCGGGTAATCAAGGACTCTTGAAATGGCTTTACAATCAAGGAGATGGTGTACCACAGGAAGATAAGGGTTTGAGGGAAAGGTGACATGTTTGGTTGAAAATACCTGTGAGTTATAAAAGTGGGGATACCCACAAGAAAGATCTGGGATAGGAGATACAAATTTAGGAGGTGGTAGTATAAATAATGTAAGTGATGTAAATGATGGAAGTGGGCAAGTCAATGAAGTGCCCATTACGGTTTGTGTCTAAGTGGCCCCCCAAGCCTCACGCAGTCTTGGAAGTGGCCAAGTCTAGTGTTTGTGATTGGTTCATGGTCTAGCGCTGGGATTGGCAGTGTGAGTTCTGCACCTGCCCAGGGGTGGAGCCTGCACATAATGCAAGGTCGAAAAGAAAGCATGTTTTTTGCTCTTTTGCATGATTCACTCTTGCCGCTTGCAGCCACCATGAATGGCTGCCCCTCAGCGTCGCCACCCTGACTTGGAGCCAGCTAAA
>RJWT010030382.1:0-14668 GCA_004365215.1 Cuniculus paca | reverse complement strand
GATTTCTACTAACCATGTATGCCTACTCATATACACTCAGTGGCTTTTACATTAATCCATTTTAAAAGGAAAATAATCGCTGTCTTTTCAAAAGACAAATTAAAAGGAGAGATCTCCCAGGATACTTTAAACCCCTAGGGTTCGCAAAACACTGGCTAGAAAATGCTGCTTGAGTGTCTGCGAGTAGAACTCAGGAGTACACCACCAAATTACACTTTAAGGGAATTCCTAGAGTTCAACACTGGTCTGGGCACCATAGTGAGATACCACCTCAAAAAAAAAAAAAAAAAGAGAGAAAGAAAGCATATGTATTAACAGATCTGGAGGGGGGGAAAGTATCTGGTTGTCTCCACAGATGCTGAAATACTCTGACAAAATTCACATACCCATTCATGATGTTAAACAAAACAAGCTGGAAAAAAAGAATTGAAGAAAACTTCTAATATGACAGCTAGCATCTTCTTCAATAGTCACAGACATTTCCAGTAAGATCAGGAACAAAGCAAGAATACTTACCACTCTGCCACTGTTCAACATTGTCCTAGTGATAGAAAAGTATGTGCAATTACACAAGAGAAATTAGAAGCAGAGTAGTAAAAGTAGTAAAATCACCTCTATTTGCAT
Organism: Cuniculus paca; assembly: GCA_004365215.1. NCBI lineage: Eukaryota > Metazoa > Chordata > Mammalia > Rodentia > Cuniculidae > Cuniculus > Cuniculus paca. The sequence continues at coordinate 14,044 of RJWT010030382.1, read as the reverse complement.
ATGGTATGAAATTCTAGCAAACTGATGATACAACCAACTCAATGTTTGTAGTAACGCAGCAAGATATAAAAGTAACATTAGGGCTGGGGATATAGCTCAGGGGCACAAGCACCTACCTGGCAAATGCAAGGTCCTGAGTTCAATTTTCAGTACCAATAAATAAATAAATGCAACACTAAAAACATCAACATCTTCATATACACAAATAATAACCAATAGTTAAAAAAAGTAGAGAGGGCTGGGGATTTAGCTCAGGGGCCTCAGCACCTGCCTGGAAAGTGTGAGGTTGTGAGTTTGATCCTTGGTGCTGCAAAAAAAAAAAAAAAAAAAAAGTAGAGAACATTCCATTTACAATAATTTTAAAGAAAATTAAATACTTAGAAATAAACTTAACTTTAAAATAAAAAAAGAAATAAACAGGACAAAATGAGTAAAAATCTACATGAAAACGTAAAACATACTTGAAAAACATAAAAGTAGTTGTAAATAGAGAAATCTCTGACCTTGAAGAGAATGATCTGACATTATAAAAATGTCAGTTCAGCAGGGTGTGGTGGCTCACACCTGTAATCACAGCACTCGGGAGGCTGAGACAGGAGGATCACTGTGAGTTCGAGACCAGCCTGGGCTACAAAGTGAGCTCAAGGCCAGCCTGAATGGCACAGCAAGACCCTGTGTCTCAAAAAAAGACAAGGGCCTGGGATTTATCTCAGTGGCCTAAGCATCTACCTGGCAAGCGCAAGGTAGTGAGTTCAATCCCTGGTGCTGCAAAAAAATAAAAAATAAAAATTTCAGTTCTCACTATATAAATTTAACGTAGTATCAGTAAGCTTTTTAATAAAATTAGACATATTGATACTACAGTTCCTATAGAAAAATAAATCTACGAGACAAGTCAGAATACAAATAACTATGAGGGGGGCTGGGGGTTTAGCTCAGCAGAGTAAGCACCTGGCCTGGCAAGCGCGAGGACATAAGTTCAATCCCCAGTACCAAAAACAAAACAAAACAAAAAAACCTATGAGGCTAAGAGTGGCCTTACTAGTCTCAAGAACATACCCTAAAAGCCTCTGTAATTAGAAGTGTGGTGCTGGCACAGGAACAGACAACATGAGGGCAGTAGGACTAGGACGGTGGCTATGATCAAAGCACGATGGATGCACTTAGAGAAATGTTACAGTGAAACCCATTAATTTGTACAATTAATATGACTGAATAATTATGATTTTAAAAAGAAACAATGAGAGTCAAGAAAGGCAAATTTGGGAGCCAGGGATTTAGCTTAGTGGCATAAGCACCTGGCAAGCACAAGGTCATGAGTTCGATTCCCGGCACCAAAAAAAAAGGTAAATTTATTTCTCACAAGGGGATGGGTTAGCAATTCTAGGTTTATTTCATATACTCACTAGGATTCAACAAATAAGTACAAATCATCAGAGCTATTTCTCACTATTGGACAAAAACAGTTATGAGTAGAGAAAGAGCACAGGCCAAAATGAGACTTGTAGTGTTGGACTACAGTCAAAGGTCTCATTATGAAAATTTAATTTTTACAATACAGATGGACAGGTACAGAAACAAATACAGATATGTGTGCATGTGGATGGTTTCCTAGCCCTGTCCACTGGGAAGATCTGAAGCAGCAAACCCACCTAGTACCAGACAGAACTCGGTTTCTAAACATTATTCCCCAATAAAAAGAAACCAAACCACACAAATGCACACAACAATCATAAAGGTTACTGTAAACGGCCGCTATAATCAAGGGGGAAGGGTAACTTTTTATTAATAGAAATGTAAATTATCACTACAGTAATAAAATGTAACTTCCAAAAAGAATCAAAAACTTAGCAGCTAGCAGCTGTTAGATCAGCACCCACCAGCTGTTCAAAAGCTGTGCAAATTATCCCGGAGTTTAAATTGCCCAAATCAACCTAAGCCCATTTTATAATCAAACTCCTCTACACCTGTTCCATTCTTATTCCTCCACTTCAACTTTTCAAAAATAAAAGCATTCCTTCCCCTAGATGATCAGAAAGCTCAATTTCATTCTCAAGAACGGGATATGAGAGGATAACAAGCCGAAATCTGCCCCAAATTATGGCTTTTTAAAAAAAAAAAAGAAATGTGCTAGGGGCCAGGGATTCAGCTCAGCGGCTTGGCGCCTGCCTGGCAAGCATGAAGTGGTGAGTTTGATTCGAGGTACCAGGAAAAAACAAAAAACAAAAAACCCCACATGGACGGGAGTCATGCACATGTGTCACAAAAATTGCTGTAGTCTAAAAACAACTCTTCATGTCTAATTGCTATGGAGACCTCACGTATGTATATATTAAGACATATTTAAGCACTTGCCTGGCAAGCACAAGGTTGTGAATTCGATCCCCGGTACCAAAAAAAAAAAGTGTGCTGTAAAAAAAAACTGTGCTGAGAAAACTATATGTCCCCTGTGATAAACTGGCTTACTCAAAAAGGAAGTTGAAGTAAAGTTAAGAACTTCAATAAACGGCATTTTGTTTTCTTACGCAAAGATACATGTTCGCTTAGTTTTTATTATTAACACTAAATGATTTCATCCTTAGAGACAAATATCTGTAACAATTTTTAAAAAATAATTCCAACAACTAACTAATTTGAAAAAAATCAAAACAAACTCCAACTAGAAATCCATTTATATACCAGGGATATAGCTCAGTGGCACAACACCTGCCTGGCAAGTTTGAGGTCCTGAGTTCAAGTCCCAGTACCAAAAAGAAAAAGAAAGAAATCCATTTATAACAAGGGGGAAACCAGAGTTAAATTAGAAAACTTCCAGGTAAATATTATATATATATTCTTCCAGGTAAATATTTTATACATACTCTGTCTGCAAAGCAGTTATATTTTCATACATTTATGTTGAAGTAAATAACTATTTTAAAAAACCCAAGAAGATGTTTCCAGATCACACTCTGAAACCCTCTAGAATCTGTCGCAACCATATTCCCTCCCTCAAGACAGAGACATCTCATATGAGAAACTCAAAGTTTAAATAAATTAAAAAGTGAAATAAAAGATAATAGGAGATAAATGTACAAATGGAAAGGGAACCAAGAGATGGAGGAAAGGAGGAGAGGAGAAAGGAAAAGGAACATAAAAAGGATTAAGACGTGCTGTGTACATGCACCAGCTCCCTATGATGAATGCAATTGTTATTTACTGCAAACATGTACTAACAAAAAAAATTAAGAAAGAAAGAAAGATAGACAGATGGGGAAAAAAGCCACCCACTCATATCTACTCCTTTTTCTGAAGCTGGCTGCTGCTCAGGAGAAATGCAGGACAATTACTGGTGGAGACTGTGAGCTCAGGAGTCAGCCAGCCCAAGTTCAACGCTCTCTTGCCTTCCACTTTTTGGCCCCTAGAATTACTGAACTCTTACATCCTCACCTGTAAAATGGAGATAATAATAACACTTCTCCATGAGGGTGACTGTGAGAATTATATGAATTAACAAGACATCTAATGTAATTAGAAAAATACCTAACACCTGGTAAAACATTCAGTAGCAGTCAAGTGCGTTTCTGGGGCCCTGAGAGTGTGCACCTGAGAAACTCCCACCCAGTAATATTATTCTGGATAAAATTTTTCTTCTACCTCTGTCTTCTTCCCATCTATTTTCCATGTAACAATTAGAGCAACCCTTTTGCTTTTTCTTTCTCTTTTCTTTTTTTGATGCTGGGGGTCAAACCCAGGACCTTACACATTCAAGGCAAGTGCACCCCCACTGAGCTATGCCCTAGACAAAGAGCAATCCTTTTAAAGGACCTGGCCTGCAAGGTCCCACACTGATCTGGTCCATTTCCCTGCACATGCTCTTGTTCTTCCTTGACCAAGCTCAGAACATGTCTCAAGGGCCTCCAGAATCACATGAAAGTAGCGTTACTAATGCCTCATCCCCTTCTCTTCTCCCACTCAGTTTCCCTTCACAGCCCTCCTCAATCATCACAGGTATCTATCTCTTTTCCCCAGCTAGAGTGGGATACCAAAACAAGGACTTTGCTCTGGTCATTGCTACATTCCTAGCACCAAGAACAGCTCCTGGCATATTTAGGGACTAGGTTAAAGTCAAAACACAAGAGGCAATGTTATTCAACTTAGGGACAAGAAACTAAATAAAATTTTAAAATACTGTACATCAGCTATCAAACTAGGAAAGTTTTGGTTTTGAGAAACTTTATTTTAAAACAAAGTTGAAAGATTCCTTCTTAATTCTCACTGCATACCCAACTCAGCAAATCTGTAGATACCTACATATTCACCCAAGCTCTGAAGATAAAGACAAAGAAAATGTCCCATACCTCAGAAGCCTCCTCTCAGCCAATACTCCCAACAAAGGAAAACACTGCTGGCTTGTTCCCCAATTACGCCTGCACTTGAACTTCATATAAATGGAAACAAACAGTACACTTTTGTGTCTGGCTTCTTGCATTCAACCTTATATCTCTGACATTCATCCATGTTGTTGCCTACCTCAGTACTGAATCCCTTTTTATTGCCAAACAGTATTCTGCTTTACGAATATAACACAATCTACTACTGATGATACCTAGGTTGTTCTAGTTCAGGGACCGCTATGAACAGTTTGGGGATAGGAATTTTCATTTATCTACAGAGTAGCAGGTTTATGTTGAAGGAGGGTAACAACATGATAGATTGGTGAGGACGCAGGGCACCAGAAAGTGGGCACTCTTGGGGGAATTGTAATAACAGGACGGAGATACAACTCGGCAGCACAGCGCCTGCCTGACAAGCACAAGGTTGTGAGTTTGATTTCAGGTACCAAAAAAATTGTAATAACATTTCTGAGGGACAATCTGATAACAGGCACAAGGACATCTGCACCTTCTAACCAATTATCCTAGTTCGAGGAAAATTCTTATTGAGTACTACACATGCCAGGTCTTCTTCTGAATGTTTCACATGTATTCATTCGGCTTATTCTCGGGAAATAGAGATGGCCACAATAACTTGTTTTAAAAGATGTTGGGCATATCACTAATAAATATGAGAAAGAATAGTAAGCAAATAAGCAAAGTAAATAAAAGGAAAATGACTTCAAAAAGTATTGTACTTTCATGGAATTAAACAATATGCATCCATTAAAAATGTTTTCAAAGAATATTAAGATACGGGGAAAAGTACTCTGCACACTGGAAAAAGGTTGCAGTAGAACACATTAATTCCAATATTTTTTTTTTCGGCACCGAGGATTGAACTCACGACCTTGCGCTTGCCGGGCAGGCACTTAGACCGCTGAGCCTGCCCTGTTTTTTGAGATAGGGTTTCACTAGGCCGTTCAGGCTGGCCTTGAACTCACTTTGTAGCCCAGGCTGGTCTCGAACTCACAAGGATCCGCCTGTCTCAGCCTCCCGAGTGCTGGGATTACAGGCGTGAGCCACCGCGCCTGGCTCAATTCCAATATTTTTAAAAAATACACAGAGACATACTTCAAATGTTGAAATAGTGGTTATCTCTGGAAGACATGGGTACCTTCATATTTTTTATACTTTCCAATTTTTCTGTATTACTTTTATAAATTAAAAGAATATGTGGTTAAAAGGACTAATAAACAAGTGTTTCATTCTAATGGGGACATAACAAACACAGTGGTGGTGAATCTAAGACACCAAAGCTGCAGCCAGCCGTTTGTTATTAGAAGCTCTAAAAGGTTCACCATCGCTGCTCTAAGACAATTTAATTAGGGCAATGATGCCATTTTTCACAGGATGATATCAAAGCACTCTGGAAAGTCCCATGTCCCTGGGATGAGAGGGAAAGGCATTACCAGGAAGGACCTCCACAGTCCTATTTCCAACCAGGACACCAGGTTGGAGGGAACCTTCCCGAAAACCCTGCTAATTCCCCAGCTCAATGTCCCTAGAGTATCAATTATACATTGTATCCTCTCTGGTGTCTTTTCCTCTCCCTTGCAAAAAGGCAAAAGCAAACTGAGGCATGAGAATTCCTAAACGCCAAAGAGGCAGCTCAAGGTTAACAGCCTCAGTCCTAGAGAAAGCTGTTCCATTCAGCCTTGCTAAAAAAAGCACCAAGAACCTTTCTTTCTTAACAGGAGAAATAAGGACAATTTTTCAGATTTCCAGACATCACAAACTGCAGGCAGAGTAAACCAAAATGTATACCTAGACTCACTAATTTCACAAATTTAAAAAAGTTCATCTACTTGAAGAAATAAAAATATCAAGAAGTCATCCAGGCAAAAGCAACTCACTGTACCCTCTTCCTCCTCTGCAGGTGGACCATTTTTGAAAGCCAAAGGAAACTCGACCGTGGGATTAAATATACCTTAGTTCTTAAGGTGCCAATTCTCACGGGGAAAAAAATGACTTGTCTAATAATTAACACATTAGGAACAGTTTGCTGTGTTAAAAATAATCACTCGATTCATGGTACAATAAACACTGGAATAAATACAATACTGACCACAGGAAAAACATACGGACCTCAAAGGATCGATATTTCATTAAAAATTAAGTCATTAAAAAGATATTTTTGTAGGGCAGGGCAACAGCACTGTTTCCTAGCTTCAGACACCTGATGCACATTGGAGTCTCAAGGGCTGATGACCAAAAAGACCCTGCGCTCCTAAAAAAGCCATTTGAGAGTCATTTCCACAGGCAGGAAGTTACACATATTCATATGACAATGCGGAGAAAACATACACACTCGTTCAAGTGAGCCCTCTTCAACTTCCTTTTACAGATTTGTACTTAAAAGAAATCTGCATAACAAATGCTCCAGAAAATACCTAAATAGTATTAAGTTACCTATATTAAGACAGAAAAAACTCTAACTTATCAAATATCAACATTGCACAATGGAGATTTCTCACATAGCTCAAAACTTCCATTTCATAAAAGTCTTTTGAAAACCTGAACACATAACCACCATGGATTTTTATTTTTATTCTACACAGAACTTGGATTTTTAGATACTCTCTATTCTGCTTGCTTTAGAGTATGTTATGGAAATAAAGGACGTGCAAACAAAATAGGCAAGATTTAATATCTTGAAATTTTACTTTTATGTATAGTCAAAATATAGTAAAACATCCAGGTAGCCTAACAGAAAACATCACTGGATAATTTATTCCTAATGACAACTGACAAGGCTACAACAATATTCCTCCACCATTTATCAGACTACCTGAGATTACCTGTATGCAAAATGAGGGCGCTGCTTGTCTTTTAAATTGATAGTTTGAACTGGGCATGGTGGCGCACGCCTGTAATGCCTGTAATCCCAGCACTCGGAAAGCTGAGGCAGGAGGATCATTGTAAATTTGAGACCAGCCTGGGCTACAAAGTGAGCCCAAGGCCAGACTGAACTGCATCTTGAAAAGACAAACAAAAAATTGATAGTCTGCGTACTCGCTTCCGCAGCACATATACTGAATTGATAGTTTGTTGTGCCTTTTCTGTTGTCACAATTGTCTAAACCGAAACCTGATTAAGTAAAACCAACTGTACTTGAAAATGAAGCAGAACTATACTAGCACTCACCACAGTAAACCCTGTAATTGAAATGGTTTTCTCTCCCCGGACCAGCAGAGGGAGACTAAGACATCTGGCCTGGTCGCGCAGTGTGTCTGTGAAATTGGGGAGGGGGGAGCGGAGGCTGTATTTAAATGTCCTGCTGTCAATCAAAGGGCACTTCCTACAATCACAGTCACCATATCAACTATGACTTGCGAGCGGCTCTCGCCCAGACACAACAGCCAACGGTGCCTGGGAATCGCGCTTCACCTAAAGGTGACCGCAGGCTTGGCCACAACACCCAAATAAGGACTTTAAGAGCCCAACCCCAACTAGTTTCTTTGTTTAAATGCCTGCGAATCCCTCCCACGCCGGAGTCAAGAGGCTGTGGCGCCGCCCTTTATTAGCCTCACACTTTGATTACAAAACACACGAGTCGGCGGCCTGGCTGCGGAGGCGGCCCGAGTTCTCACAAACGTCAAACCCCAGGCGCGGCGGCGGCGGCGGCGAGGGCGACAGAGGAATCAGAGGACAACGTCGGCCACCGCCACCGGCGCCGCCGCCACCGCCCCAAAGTTGCCAGTCGCCGGCCACGGGCCCCCGCAGCGGGCCGTCCGGGTGTCACCAACCCCGGGCGACGGCGATCGCACTCTTTGTAAAGTTTGCTCGGCGTGGCGGGGGCGACGCGGGGGCCAGGAGGTGCTGTCCCCTTGGCCCCGTCGCCCACTCCTCCCTCCGCCGTGCGCTGGCCGCAGGGGGTGTGTTGCGAGGTGGCCGGCGCCGAGCCCACCTGCCCCTCGGCCCGGCCCGCGAGGGTCCCCGGCAGCGCCTCATCTGTTGCTCTGCCGGCTCGCCGAGCCCCGCCACCGCCTGACGCGGTCCCTCTCGCCACCCCGTCCCGCCGCCCCGCCGGCCGAGAAGTTTGAGAAAGACGGGAAGGGGGCGCGACAGGACCGCGGGGGGCGACGCGCGGCCGCCCGGAAGCGGGGCAGGCGCGGGGCGGCCGGGGTCGACTCGGGCCGGTGCCCGAGAGAGGTGAGGCGAGGCGAGGCGACACGGCGGGGCTGGGCGGGGTGGCCCGGGCAAGGGGCTGCGGGCTGCGGGCCTCCGCCGTCCCCGCCGCGTCCCTCGCCCGGGCTCCCCCTGCCAACTTCTCCGCCGGCTGCCTTTGTTCCTGTTTGTTGTGGCGACTGACTCTCCGCCCGGGCCGGCCGAGCCCGGCGCCCCTCGGCAGGCTGCCCGGCGCCCGGCGAGCCCGGGGCTCCGCGCGCCCCTCTGCCTGGCCCGAGGCTCCGCGACAGGGTCGCGGGGCGCGGCGCAGCGGCCGGGCCTGAGGAGACGCGGGGACCGGCGACAGCAGCGACGGCGGGTTGGGGCCGGCGGCGGGGCTGAGGGTTTATTTACCTGCCGTGGAACCAGTCCTTGCAGATATCGCACTCGATCATGAAGCGGTTCACGTCGTACGGCTGCCGGCACACACAGTACACCGGCGGGGGCGGCGGGGGCGCCGAGGCCCGGCCCGGAGCCGCCACCGACACGGCAGCCGCGGCCGCTCCAGCTGCTGCTCCCGCGGCCACCGCCGCCGCCGCTCCGGCCATCTTTAAAACACACACACACACACACACACGCACGCTCGCTCGCTGCTCCGCTCGCCGACTGGAGCGAGCGCAGCCGCCAGCCAGCGCCGCCTCCTGCAGCAGCCGGAGCAGCAGGCGGAGCGGCAGGCGGAGCGGCAGTGGCTGTGGCGGTGGCGGCGGCGGCGGCAGCGGCGGCGGCGGCGGCAGCGGCGCCTCAGTGCGCGCGCGCGAGCGAGGCCTTGGCGGCGGCGGGGGCGGCGGCAGCGAGGTGGGGGCGGTGCGCGCGACGCGTGAGGCCTGGCCCGGCTGCTTCCGGCGCTGGGCGCGGGGCCGTGCGTCTCGCGCACGTCGTCCCCGTCGCGGCGCGCGCTCCCTTTTCCTCCGCGGCGGCCCGGCGAGGCGAGCAGCTGACGGGCGGCGGGCGGGACACGCGCGGCTCCGGACGGAGGGGCCGGCTCCGAGCAGGCCGGGGAAGTTCCTCCCGAGAGAGGGAGAGAGTGGGGCGGGCGTCGCGTGTGTTCTCCGAGGCGGGGCAGTGAGGAAGTTTCGGCCGCTTGCGTCGCCCCGAGACCAAGGGAGAATCGGAAGTCCCTCAGCAGCCGCCCACGGAGCACGCGAGGTGCCGCCCCCGCCCCGCGTGGGTTCGAGCCGGGTGACGCGCAGAGCGGTGCCCGGCGGAGTCTTCTCCAGCTCGGGCAGCGTCACCCCGGATGCCCGGCGAGCAGCTCGGAAACCAGTGTGGCTGGAGGCGCTGTGGGTGGAGGGTTTGTCCCCGTCAGTCAGGAGTCCACGGATGACTGTCGCGGGGGAAGACCATCCTGGAGGTGGAGCTGGTGGAGAGAGGGATGGGGAGGAACCTACCAGCGTGTCTATAAAGATCGTGACTTAATTCCGAGGGCTTTCTATTGCCAAGTTGGGAAGATAAATTCAAAATGGACCGGGGATTTAGCTCAGTGGCACAGCGCCTGCCTGGCAAGCGGAAGGTCGTGAGTTCAATTCCCGGTACAAAAAAAGAAAGGAAGGAAGAAATTCGAAATGGCTTTTCCCCCGGGAAGAAAGACGACAGAAAACAGACCGACAGTACGTGGTGTGTCACAGGCCACCAACAAATGCTTGTGAATGAAAGACTAAGAGAGCCAATGTAAAATGATAAACCGAAGAATAGAAGCAGGCACATTTGACTAGACAAAAGTTGCCTTGGAATCCTAACAACTGGAAGATATGGTAAGGATTAGCAGGGAATTGAGTTTGTAACTGAATGTCTGCAGGTCCTTATATCATTAGGGAAACCCTAAGTACTTTTGGTTAGGAAAAGTCGCCTGGAGGGTTGGCTGTGTCACTAACCCCAGGAGGAAAATCGCAGGTCTTTTTTCGCCTTCTGGTTATACTTAAGGAAGGCAGGTAACTTACCTGAAGCCTCACAGAGAGAGCTGAAACTGAAGTATTAGGTTTGTTGGGGTTTTTGGTTTTTTGTTTTTAATGGTACTTAGAGCCTTCATGCTAAGCTACATCCCCATCCCTTTATTTTTTAACACAGAGTCTAAGTCTCTGAATTGCCCTGGTTGGAATCCTCCTGCCTCAGGCCCCAAGGAGGCTGAAATTGATTCTGTATTCAATCCTTTTGCTACTACACCACAATTTGTCACATATATCACAGGAAAAGAAAAACCTGGAAATCATAGTTGACCACAAACGGAATGAAATAGGATTCAGTGAGAGTTCCAACAACCCTTCTGTTATTTCTGCCAAGTGTACTTGAGTCTTCGGTTTGGAAACGCAGCTAGTTTTAAAGGTACATGGCCAGGTTTCGTGGCATCCCCCTGCAATCCCAGCACTCAGAAGGCTAAAGCAGAATTGCTGGGAGTTCAAGACCAATCTGGGCTCCATAGTGAGTTCAAGGCCAGCGTGTTCCACATAGCCAAGACCCTGTCTAAAAGAAAACAAAGGTACATTTAAAAAACAATAGCGCCTGTAATCCCAGCACTGGGGAGGCTGAGACAGGAGGATCATTGCGAGTTTGAGACCAGCCTGGGCTACAGAGTGAGCCCAAGGCCAGCCTGAGCTGCATAGTGAGACCCTGTCTCAAAAAGACAAGGACTGGGGATTTAGCTCAGTGGCCTAAGTGCCTGCCTGGCCAGCATGAGGTCTCGAGTTCTATCCCCAGTGCCGAAAAAAAAAAAAAAAAAAAACAATAGCCTGCATTGTGGCAAACACCTGTAATCCCAGCATTGGGAAGGTTGAGACAGGAAGGATCTTCAAGTTCAAGGCCAGCTAGGGTTAAAGAAGTTAGAAAAACAAATATTTGACCTTGAGGGAAAAAAAAGGAGTGAAGGCTAGAACTCTGGATAATGCCAAAATTTTAGTAGCACATTCCATACATAGTAATTAACCAGATGGGTTTGGATTCAGCAACCTGTTATCTCTGAAAACTTATTCTTGGGGTTTAGTTAAAGGGATAAGATAATATCTGCCTCAGGGCTGGGTGTGTTAAGTGAGATAACATTGCTGAGCACAGTTCTTAGCACATAATAAGCCATATAGCTGTTAACCATAATTATGAATAATTATTTTGTGACTTTATTAATAATAGAACTAAGGAGCAGCTAGAGAGTTAAGATAAACCCAGGAAAATATTATCCCCAAATCAGAGGCACATCTGTAATCCCAGCACACAGGAGGCTGAGGCAGGAGGATCATTGCAAGTTTGAGACCAGTCTGGGCTACAAAGTGAGCTCAGAGCCAGCCTGAATTGCATAGCAAGACCCTGTCTCAAAAAGACACCCCACCTGGGTGTGGTGGCTCACGCCTGTAATCTCAGCACTTGGGAGGCTGAGACAGGAGGATCATTGTGAGTTTGAGACCAGCCTGAGTTACAAAGTGAGTTGAAGGTCAGCCTGAATGGCATAGTGAGATCCTGTCTCAAAAACACAAGGGCTGGGGATTTAGCTCAGTGTCCTAAGTGCCTGCCTGGCAAGTGTGAGTTCGTGAGTTCAATCCCTGGTGCCACCAAAAAAAAAAAAAAAAGGACACCCCCCTAAAAATAAAAGAATTTAAGAAAAAGTGCTTTGCAGAAAGACACACAGCTCCATTGCAAGGTTGGTTAACAGATGACTATGGACACCTCCATCCTGCTCCTCTGTGGAGGCTCTGGGATCTACAGTAGACCTCAGGTTTTGTTATCTAATGGAAGCTGGGTTTGTTATGTGTAGACCTCCACCCATCCACGAAACCTGTCTCTGACAAATGTTTGCTCCCACTAACCGTTTGGCTTCCTACTACTACCAATGCCTGTCTCATGTCTCTCTCCACGACTCTGCCACTTTGAGAATTTGACCTTAAGCCATTGTCATCCCTTAAATAATGGTGATTTGTTTTTGTATAGCACCTTATACTGCTTGATCTTCACAATAACCTGTTCATCTCGTTAAGTAGAGGGAGCAGAAGAGTCTGCCAATGACCGTAGTGAGAAAACTGGAACATCTTCATTTTACTGTGCTGTAGGAAAGAGAATAACGTCTGGATGGAAAATATTGCCCAGGAAGGCTAGATTCCACAGAGGAAATACAGTATGTCATTGGTGCTGGGAAAAAGGAGAACAGAGGCCCAAACCAGTGGAGAAAGCATACAAAAATGTAGAATTCAGCAACTTTGTTGACAGCCTAGTTTTCACTTTTATTTCAGAACCTGGGAGAAATTCTGCACAGACAGCTCAGAGTTAAGATGTTATTAAAAGAAGACTGTTGGACTGGGGATGAGCTCAGTGGCACAGCACCTGCCTGGCAAGTGTAAGGGCCTGGGTTTGATTCCCAGTACCAAATAAATACTGTTGAGCCAGGCGAGGTGGTACACACCTGTAATCCCAGCATTTGGGAGACTGAGGCAGAAAGGATTGCTGTGCATTTGAGACCAGCCTAGGCTATGTAGCGAGTTTAAGGCCAGCCTGAGCTACACATTAAGAGCCTGTCTCAAAAAAATATAATAAATACTATATTTTTGAACTGGGTGGGAGGTAGCTCAGTGGTGGAGCACTGACCTAAGATGTTCAGTCCCAAGCACAGCAAAAAACAAACAGGAGCCGCCAATGTAGCTCAGCCATACAGCACCTGCCTGGGAAGCGCAAGGCAACTGAGTTGGATTCCTGGTACAAAAAAAAAAGAGGACAATGGATCACACTGAATGTATTCAGTCAAGTACAAACACAAGAATAAAACAGTGAAAGTAAAGCCAAAACAATGGAAACTGAATCAAAAATGTATGCTAGAATTATACACCTGAAGGGATAAAGTACACAGCATGACTTACAGAGTATTCTTGCCAAAAATGGTTAACCTATGTGCAATTAGACATGTCATTTGCAGGAAATTTGAGAGAAGGCAACAAGTTGTCTGATACAAGGACATAAGACAAATCCATTTTTTTTTCTTTTTCTCCTTGAAATACAATGGATTTGGAAAAAAATAATAAAAAATAAAAGGTGTATTCCCTTCTTAGGGTTCCCAATGGCCAAATTAAAAAAAAAAAAAAAAACAAAATGTGAAACACTCCACAAAGACAATTGGGTTAGTTTCTCTTTCTTTTAGTTTTCTTATGCTGTGGATTGAACCCAGGATCCAGGCATGTTAAACACATTAAACCTTACCATTAAGCTGCGCATGGTGGTGCATGCTTGTAACCCCAGCACTTGGGAGGCCGAGGCAAGAGGATCCCTTCAAGTTCAAGGTCAGCCTGGGCTATGAAATGAGTGCAAGGCCAGCCTGCACTGCATAGTAAAACCCTGTTTCAAATAGACAAGAAAATAAAAGTTATCATTAAAGAATATAATAACATTGAGAGGCTGAGGCAGGAGGATTGTTGCAAGTTTGAGACCAGCCTAAGCTACAAAGTGAGCTCAAGGCCAGCCTTACCTGCATAGTGAGACCCTATCTCAAAATA
>RJWT010030381.1:0-14657 GCA_004365215.1 Cuniculus paca | reverse complement strand
CAGCTCCCTCCTCCCTGTTCACCAGACCTCACCCACTACTGCCAAGAGGTCAGCAAGTGCTCGGATGTGCTATCTACAGTTTCTACATTGATCAGCATAAGACTGTAAGGGTATAGCACTGACTCAACTATTTATATTAAATTTAGTTCGGCTAGCTAGACTTTGCCTTCCTGAGTGTTCGGCCATGCATTTCTCTTCCACTGACAGATTAAATAAACCAATTAAGTAAAAGGCTTAGAGCAGTCCATGGTGATATCAACAAATATAAGCTACATAAAGGAATCACAATCACTGAAGTACAGATTGACAATATTGTAGTAGTCATGGAGCAGAGAGTGTCATATAGTAAAGGGCTGGAAAGTATTATTTTTCTGATCTTTCTCAGTGTGATTGGTTGACTAGTTTTGCCTGAGCAAATGTGAATAACAGTATTCTTGTTGCAATACACAGACTAATTGAGCAGTTGTGTTGTTGTTAACTTACTTTATTGCTATTAGTTCACAGGAAGTAGCCTATATACAAGCAGAGCTAAATGATTAAGAGCACTTGGTGGTAAAGTTGAGTTTTCTCTGTTAGCAATCACATTTGAATAATCTATTTCATTACATTAATAATACATGAAGCAAATAAGGGTAATACTCAGATTGCTGACGCTCTATCAAATTCTCAACTCCTAAAGTACTGCTGGTGCTAGTCAGGATTCTTTGGGGGAATAGGGGTGTTGCCTATGTTCAGACGCTTGAATCATCTGTGGTGCCCACATAATTATACTCAGGAGAAACAGTTGCTCTGATTCATGGAGCTACAGTCACACTTTAGCTCGAGTCTGGTATAGACAATGGCATGTGTCCTTTCTTTCATGATCACCCAAAAGGTGACCAAAATTCATCGTCTTCGTTGTGGGATGGCTCTATTGCTAACTCTCTGCATCTTAACTGCACGTGTTTCTAATCAAACACCTGTAGTTATTGCATCACCAAGTCCCACATCAAACACTGGAGGCTTTGAATTCACAAAGAAACTGAGTTAGAATCCTGGCCCCTCCCTGAATAAAGTGATGACACAGCTGACAGCTGCAGTTCAATTCTGATCAGATGGGCTTCTCCTGTCAAAAATGTCACTGATAATCATTGACAGGGCACTAGTTTGTGTCTGGAATTGAACCTCAACTCTAAAGAACAAAATAAAAATGTCAGCTAGCAGCAAGTAGTTTTGTTGTAGTGCTTCTATCAAAAAAAAAAAGCATTTGTATCTATCAAGAGCTATATGCAAATACTTAATTTTCTCTCTTGTCTTTTCATTTTGTTCTGTTATTATTGACCTAAATGGTTACATCTCTAGTTAAAATTTCATGAGCCACTCCTGATAAAAGTGCAATGTGAGCTGGAGATACATGGGAGGCTGAGGCAGGAGGATTGCAAGCTCAAGGCCAGCCTGGTTAACTTAGCAAGACTCTGTCTCAAAAATAAAAAGGGCTGAGAATATAGCTAGGTGGTAAAGTGTACTCTGAGTTCAATCCTTAGTATATGAATAATATAATAATAATAATAATAATGCAACAAATTAGTGTTCCACAGCAGTCCAGCTCTGAAGGGCTGGGATTGGTGCTCAGTGAATGCACAGTTGCCTTGCGTGACTGAGACTCTGGGTTCAATCCCTGTGGGGTTTCAATATAAGTAGTACTCTAAGTCATGGCCTTAAAGGAAATCTTTTGCTTAATTTTCTAAGTTTCATTCATTTTTATAATTTCATATGCTAGTCTCCAAGTCATCACTCAATAGCAATAACTTTTTTTTTTAATTTGGTCACTTCTCTGGAATATTTGGAATACTGCTTATGATGTGTTCTGGTAAAATATCTCCAGAATTACTCATAGAAGATAAAACTCTTGAATACCTTTCAACAACCATGCTTTGCTTTTCCACATGCATCAGCCTTTTGTTTTTGTATTTAACTCACAATTTATATTTAGAAACTTCACCATGTCTGTGTTTCGTGGTTCCACTTAACTGCTGCTGCCTGTGAACCCTCTTGGATAACTTCCAGCAATATTCTTACATCAGAGCCCGGTGCTGGGGAAGGGGGACTTGACACCTGAAATTAGGCAGGTGTGAGTCACAAACAGACCATGCAGCAGAATAGTAGATGAGAGGAATTCTTTTTAAAGCATAAACATGTTGCTTATACACTTCTGAATTCTGGATGCGGGCTCGAGGAGGAAAAATTAAAGCACTTTCACTCTGAAAGTGAAAGATAAAATTGTGATTATATGTACTTTCCATCCTACCATGAAGAAATAGTCATGAACAGAAGTAGGAATGCCTCCTATTGCAAAGACCCCGATAACACATTTTCTGAAATCATTTAAATGTCCTGAGAGAAAAAGTAAGCTAACAGTAACAGCAAGTTAATATATTTTAGGTGCAAATATATGAAGAAGACTTTAAAAAGGAGCGCTCAGATCGGGAAAGACTTAATCAGGAGAAAGAAGAGCTGCAGCAAATTAATCAAACTTCTCAATCCCAGTTGAACAGGCTGAGTTTTCAGGTATAAGTCAAAACAAAGTAATCTGCCAAACACATGTGTGTTTTATTTTTACTTTCTCGTTTTAAAAATATTGAAGTCCTTTTTATTTCTGTTAATTAACTTTGGATGGTTTTGAGAGGGCAGCACCTGGTATGAAATCATTCTTCCGCAATCTTGTAAAGAGATGAAAATTATTGGAAATTGCTTTTAACTTAAGTGTGTTAAGGAATTGCTGAAGAAATTGGATTCCAAAGTCTTTTATAAAATATGGTTCTTGTGATCTTTTTTAAAAAATAATATTTATCTTTGTAGAATGGGAGTTGAACTACCTACTACTCAAATATAATGAAGTGGTCTAAATTCTTGTCATTTTCTTTGAAGGATTGCGCTGGAATGTTCCTATCTTTTAAAAACATACATTTTTCTAAATGCTACATATTTGACTAATGAAACTAGGATTTTGCTAACTCAGATTTAGCATAACTAGAACAGTTTCAAGGAAGCCCGTTTATTGGAATAGAATCTATTAAATGGAAGCACACTAAAATTTAGTGTAATAGAATATATTAAAAGTAGACTCAGGAAGTTGCCACGGTGGGTAAATACTGATGTTAATGAAGGAAAAATGTAGCTAACATAATTTTGACTTAAGGAAATAAAATAAACCACAACATTTTTGATTTGCAAAGTCATGCAGTGCTTTTTAATAAAGAGGAAACTTGTGTGAGACACGATACAGTAGCTCTTTAACTTGAAGATTTTTAGTCTTTAAAACAAATTTTAAACTATTACGCATCTCTTCTTTCTTATAAAAAGTATATTACAAATTAAGCTTAATTCTTTCCCTCATATTTTTTTCAAAGATTAGCTTGAAATTCTTTATTTTATATTGAAAACTATTGGCCAGAACCATTTTCTTTCTAAGAAATTAGGAGAAACAAATTAAAGGAATGAAAATTAGAAGGCTAAAAATATAATTAGATAATTTTCTGAGAACAATTTATGCAACTTAATAAATAATTTATAAAACATGGGTGGGAAATGTTTTTATTATTCTTGAAGAAATTACTTTCTCAATTTTTATTTCTTGCATGCAAAGTAGCCTTAATTTGTTTTAAGTTCCGGTGTACAAATAATAGTTTTACTTCAGCCATATTTTAATTTTATTCATTCAACTATATTAAGTTCAAATTGATGGTAAATTTGTATCTAAGATTGGCTATTGTCCTTTCTTTAGAGAACTTTTAGTTCAATCAGAAGCATATAGCTATCTACTTAACATTTTAGGTTATGACCCATAGGTAATTTTCATCTGTAAAGTAATTTTCTGTTAATATCAAGAAAATAAATACATTATCTAAGTATGGTATGGCAAACTTGTGTTTATAAGTCAAGGACCAATCTTCAGATCTAAGTAATATACTAAACGATCAAAAATTTTCTTCAGGGCAGGGGATATAGCTTAGTGGTACAGTGCCTGCCTGACAAGCGTGAGATCCTGGTTTCGATTCATGGTTCCAAAGCAATAAATAAATAAAAATAAGTAAATAAACAAATAAAATTTCTTTAAAATAACAGTAACCCAGTATTTTTTTTTTCAAAAATCATTCACTCCAGGAGAAAAAAATAATAAAATTCCTACAGAGGTATGGTACATTGACTTGATGTTCTACATTACATGTATTAACAGCAGATTAAATGTCATGGTACGATAAAAATAACTGACATTATGTTAGTTGAGTAGCATATTATTAATGTTCAACTGAAGTGTAAAAGGAATTTTTATGTCAAATTACTCTGGCACTAGTTTCATCCCAGAGTATATTCATTTTATCACTTAGGGTGTTTCAAGCTAATAACAATGGGTAAGTAAGCAATGCGATGAAGTGAAAGATACTAAGGGTATTTAAAAGTAGGTGCAGTATAAGGGAAAGTTCCCGTAATCCTGGCTCCTTTGACATTCCATTGGTGGTAACCTTGAGCAATTCATTTGATGTTATGCTTTCTTTTCCTCTCTATAAAATGAAAAAGGCTAAATGATATCTAGAATGTTCATTAAAACCAAAACAACTTACCTAACCTTGCTCAACCTTGCTCACCTGTGAAATAGGAACAAAAGTAACCACCTCATGTCTTCTCCATTGTTTTGTCTGTAAGGGGGCCAGGACAGGGATGAGAACCTCCATAAAAACACCTAGCCCAAATCATGGCTCAAAAGCATTTCATAATTGTGTTCTATCAAAGGAGTCATGTTTAACAGTTTCATTTAATTGTAAAATTTGTGTGCCACTTTCAGTTTCTTGCAATCTAACCTTGATCTTTCATTCTGCAAAGCATTCTGCTGTGTGTGGTAAAGAAATAAAAAACTGGTCCTTGCAATTAGAGGATTCATAATGTACTGAAAGACACCAGGCTGTCTTCATCATTTGCAGATCCTGTATTTGTGAATTTGTCTGCTCCCCGAATGGATATTTGTGGTATTTTTATCACGTATTCACAAACGCGAACCGTGCAGTAACAAACTTGAATCACATGACCTGTGGTCGCAGCAGAAGTCAACCACGCAGTGCCTTGCCTTCTTATGTTCTTTAATTGCTGTATGTTTGTGATACAGAATAGCGATATTTGTTTGGGAAGCTGATATAACACATATAACACATCTTGATCATTTTCAATCCCTTTACCCTCCTTCTGCCTCAACTCCCCCTTCCCTTGATCCTCCTGTTTCATTCATATACTGTATTGTGCCTTTTTGTGGTCTTTTTTAGGGCCATGTTTCTCTGCATCTTTTTGTTTGTTTTTGGTGGTTTCACTGTTTAAACTGGACTCACACCTAGTGCTAAAGTACTTCCCAGGGTCTCTAAATGTAAGCTGGCTGCAATGTGCCATTACAGAGAAAACGAGTGTGTAAACTTTGTGTAGACATAAGCTATATGGCTGTTGACTATGAGTTCAGTGTTAATGAATCATATATATATATATATATATATATATATATATATATATATATATAAAATAACATGTATTTAAACAATAATACACATAAAACAAGGTTATATATCAATTAGTTGAAACTAAATGCTGTAACCAGAGGTTCACAGGAACCAAACCTTGAATTTCCCCTTGGAGCACTAGTTCAATATTTGTGATGACTTCATAAATCATATTTGCTACGAATAGCAAGAATTGACTATACATGGTGTACACTGGACTAAAATGTCACATAGTAAACATACGAGGCTAAATGTGAAGGTGAAGGGAGGAGGAAATAGCTCCAGTGGGCAAGACTTAGAAATTGTCTTGCAGGACACAGGGCATTGGACCATGCCTTATAGGAATATAGAATGTGGAGTACAGGGATGACAATGGTACGACTAAAGAGTTGAAGCAAAGCCAGCTTTCTCTTTCTCTGGGAGCATTAGGTGTGGAAAGAACCCCATCTAGGTGACTCTGCTAAAATTGGGCTTTAAATGGTGAAAAACCAGAAAGCAGAGCAGTGTGATTTTGAACAACTTATTCAGTACCTCATCTACCCAATGGGGTGATACTGTAAAGTATCACATGAGGGCATTGGGGAGCTTCAAGAACTTATACATAAAGCATGTAGATCAGTGCCTGCCTGTGTTAAATGCATATACATCCTCTAAACCTTATGATGGGACCCTTTGAATGCCAGGCTGTCCAATTCTAACTTCATTCAGGGATCCAAAGAAGGCGCTTCTAACATGTGTCTCAAAATAGGCAACTCCAGGGCTAAGAATGATAGTGGCCTCAATAGATTGGAGTAACAATTTAAAACTACTCGGCTTTGTAAATCTCACTTGAGAATGTTAAGATAGAATCAATGCATATCTTGAGGGAAAAAATATGACTTGTTGGTGTGACTGCTATCAATATGTCTCCTCTTGGGCTTCTGAGTAGGTCACTGATAGCTGGCTCAAGACTGGTTTTGAAACCAATGACTTGAACGCTTCCTGATAAACAAATGTTTCTCCCCCTGTAGATAAAAGCTTGTCAGATGGAGAAAGAAAAACTAGAAAAGCAACTAAAGCAGGTATGTTATCCTTACCTATGCCCTGTTGTCATGGTTAAAGTGGCAGTTTTAAGTTTCACCCTCACGTTTTCCCCATGTGCAATACTTTTCATGGTCTCAATTAAAACATGCTCAAGCTCTGTTACAGATGGCCCAGGACAACCCATGCTTTTCATTATCCACTAAAATATGAATGGGTAGATTGTGCTTAAGAACCACCAAAGTTTTTCAATCCTAACATTCATGAAAAACACATGCTGTGAAGAGTGTGTTACCAGTACAGCCAGCCTTAGTGTGTTTACTCAAATGAAAATTTCTTCAGAAACCCACCCACACCTGGGAAATACATTTCCTTGGAACTTCTTGTAGTTGCTTACACAATTTGCTGTGGAAAACTACATCACAGACTTTTGTCTTTTTTTAGAAGATAGAATCTCTTCTTAGGCACTGAACTGTTCCATCTCGCTAGTTCTCTGGTAACTTCAAAAATAAATATTATTTATCTCAGTTCATAACTTCTTACTTAGACCTTAATTTTGTCTCTGGTTAGAGTTTAATAAAACTTACTTTATAGCTCAATGGCTGGCTTGTGTTTAATGAGGACCTTCTTCTAGGAACATGATTCAAAAGAAACACAATTAACTGTACACGTTTCTCAACTGTTTCTAATTTATTCAAAATGAAGAATTAATTGTACTGTCATCTTAGGTAAGATTTAGCCTATAATTCTCGCTAGTATCAGTCCCCAGGCTCTATTGACTTTTTTTTACTATTTTGAGTTGGAATTATGGCATATTATGGCAAAACTTTAAGGTTTAAACCAAACTTTATTGTATAAGGCAAGCGTCAATGTGAGTCCCCAATTTCAGCCACTTCCAGTGAACTGACAGGATTGTTCTCCCCAGATGTATCGCCCAACCTGCACCTGTGGCTTAGTTTTCCACCTGCCAGATCCATGGGAACCAACAGGCCCCAAGACTGTACAGGATCAACGAGATCACCCGGTAAGTAAAAGTTCCCATTTTACCAACAAGCTCTTGGTCTTCTCTTTTGGTAGAACTTATATACACCTCTCGAATTTTGGCACATACTACTGCCTACAGACAGAGCCTCTATTTTATCTCCATCTCCAATTTGCAAAGTTCCAATGGTCCGTGTACACTGAAATTATCCTTGGGGCACTGAATCCATGGGGCACATGGATATGAATAAATTAACTAATAGATAGAAAATTGAGCTGTAATTCCTTGAACTAACAACATTTTATATGGATCATTTTCCATGGTCATGTGTGACTCTACCCAAAAGACACTTGAATGTACAAAGAGAAATTAGCAAAACAAACGAAATGCTTTCTTCTGTTGTACATATATTGAACTACTGTGAATATCATTGCATATGTGCAAAACAGTTTTGACATTTTCTATTTGAAAGGACTTTTTTAAAAGATCCAAAATAAAGCGACCCACTTAAATAGCTCTCATAACTGTGTCTACCCAGGCAAAATAAAATGAACAGTTGAGCAATTATTTGTGAGTGGAATTGATTTGGACAGTCAATACCCAAAGCATCCTTCCTTTCCTTCTCAAAAGCAGCTTTCCCTTCCCCCTTCCCCCATGATGGGGTGCTAGCCTTTTCTCCCCATTTTGCTTACATAGGCAGAAGCTTTATTTAGGAAAAGAAATACACATTTTTCTGCATTTTGATTTGCTTAACAACCATACCCATCCCTTAGATTTTATTACCTGTGATTCTAATTATGCCAAAAATTGAAGATTTTTAATCGAAATTTTTGAAAGTTCACTTATGAAGAACATGATATTTCCTGGGTTGCCTGAAACTCTTATGTTGTGTATCTGAGTGTGACATAAAGCCTGATTCCCAAGAAAGCAAATAATGACTCTTTGGGTGGTGGAAGATGTCAAGATTTAATGAGCATCTCTTACTTGACCCTGATATGTGCTGAAAGCTCATTTTTTTTGCTGTTGCCATTCGCTGGTTCTTTCTGCTTTCCCTCCCCCACTTCCTGTCTCCTTTACCTGTTTTCTTGCTTTTCAGTCTTTAACAGGAACTTCCTGGAATCCTTAAACCTAGATATTATTTCTTTACAAATATTTTTTAAAGATGTAGAAGTAAGCTAAGATTTTTGCAAACATAAAAAGGTGGAGTAACCTAGGGGTTAGCTCCTACAGGTTGCAGAATTATTGTTGTGAAAGATTAACTATAAAACTGAGCAGTCATTCAGGTTTATCTAGGAGATAGCATTTCTATGAAATCTTTATAAATGGAAAGAAGGAAACGATCCACATAGAATGGCTCATCAAATCTTCCTTTCACTTACAAGAGGCAAGGAAGTCCAGACCACATAAAATTAACACCAAATAAAGCTTTATCTTGGCAAAACGATTCCAAGCTATGTATGATAGCCTACATTTTCAAGCAGTATCCCACAGAACATAATCTCAATCTAACAAAACCTCAGGGTTAATTTTGTATCTCTTGCCTACATCTAAGCCTGAATTAAACCACACACAACACTGTTGGTAAAGTTACAGTATATTTACCTTTTCTTGGCATATCCCCTGGAGTATAAAACTGGGGCTCACGTCATTTATCCTATGTGTTACTTGAGACATCTAAAATAAACGAGAAGATAAAAAACAGAGGTGATCTCATTTCCTCCTCTAGCTCTTTTGTGGGCCCTGAGGAGCCAAGCGCTAGGTGTCTGAGTCAGGGTGAAGTGGGGTCAGACCATACTGAACGCAGCATTTCTCAGTGTCTTGTCAGATAACCAAACATTTAGACTCATTGTCATGGTCTGGCAGCCTTAAAAAGGGCTCCCTACTGGCTCATGGTTGCATTACTTATAGGAGATGATTGAATAATTGGACCAAAGGTTTGTATTCTTTGTGTCTTGTGGGGAAGTTGAAGGCAGGGAGAGTGTTTGGAACAGCATGACAGACTTATTCTGTGGGCTGGTAAAGCTGAAATTGCTCCAAGGGGCTGAACACAACGGTGGCAGCCTTGGAGAGATCTTGATCATTTAGGTCTAGAGCTTATTATTTATTCAGTACTTTTGCTCTTGTTTGCTGCTATTCAGTATCTAGCTGTTCTTATCTGAATATGTGTATACTTGGGGAAAAATTCCAAAAGAAGATTCTAATTCCTTTAAGTCTAACTGAGGAATTTAGAGAAGGGTTTCTCCTGAGGGACAGTACAAGGGAAGAAACGTGTCATGCCTCACCATCCTGAACCTCTGGACATCATGTTCACATAACAGCTTAGATTTCTACCTTGAGCCACCAGGAAACAAAAAGCTAGTATTGTTTTTCCTGGTCTTCTCATTGCTTCCAGTGTAAGAGTTTTACAAACAGAATTTGTTGATGGTAAGATGCTTTGTTTTATTTATGGGCTTCGGTTAGCGTCACAAAAGTATTTATACTTCTGCGGAAATTCAAAACACATCTGCCTTAAAAAACAAAAAACAAAACAAACAAACAACAACAACAACAACAACGAGAACACACTGCAACCCCAAAATCACAGGAATTCTAGCCAAACACAATGACTTGGGGAAGGGGTAAGGAGAGACGGTGGTCGTGATGAGGGAGGTAAGTGGGATAAGGGAGATTGGCAACAGGCTCGGTAGAAATTACTTTAATGTTGCCTGTTTAATAAAAGCCTCAGAACATAATCATATTTTAATGTGCCACTATGCTTTGTTTGAAGTTCATATTGCTCTAATAATGTTTTATTGTTTCACACAGCCAGACTATCAGGGGTACGCTCTCGACCAGCTTCCGCCAGATGTACTGCACAAGGCAAGCGGTAAGACCACAGCTGTACCGAGCATTCTTCATGTTTACATTTTAAGGGGATCTTTTTGGGGTGTTTACATACATTCACTCATACTCGGGGAGGACTTACTGTAAATTTGCATTGCACACACAGCTCTAATTTGATGCACCTGGGGTTAAATTGAACTCCTTAAGACAAAGAAAATGTTCAAATGGAGAAGGGCATAAATCTCAATTCTGGCTTCTATTCCGACTCCAGTCTCAGAGTCAGAATTCCATCTGGGGTTAGAAATAAAAACTTTCAGCAGAACTGCATTATAACAACAACCACAAAGCTTTGTGATTCCACTACAAAGGACAGATGCGCATCCACTATTCCAGGTTGAGTTCTCTAGACAGATGTTTTAAATGTCACTGGCAGACAGACAGAGGAAACCAAAGGCTCAGAGATGTGTTCCCTCATGACTACATGTCAGATTCCAAGACAGAGCTCTTCTTCATTTACGCCAGAGTTGCCCACAACACCCACCTCAGATTAAGCTGGGAAAAACTTGAGTCACCTATAAAATACATCTGAGAGTACTTTTTGATTTTAGTTTTCTTTGGTTTACCATTCTCCTCCTTCTTTCCAGAATCTGCCAAACTTCCTACTACTACTTTCACAGTCTCATGAGGCCACCCAGGAGTGGGGTACATAAACCAAGCTATAAACAGAATCCCCTTTCTGCTCTCATCACATGTATCTAAAAGTTAGCAATATTTGTTATGTGTTTAAAGTCTCCGATGACACACACCTACCTTGTTAGTCTCCACGGATTTGAATATACCTAGAAACCTCCAGATGAACTCTGTTCTAACTGCAGGCCATACTTGAAGTTTGATTGCATTCAATTCAGAACTGAGATCATAATCATTTTAGTTTTGAATGCAGGGGATCTACTATGGAATGGAAGTTGGGAGCCAGGATTGCCATGTGGAGTTCTGTAGGCTGTGAAGTTCACAAGTCTGAGGAGCTCTCTTCACTGTAGTCTAATGAAGGTGCCTCCTGGTGTCACACAATACACACAGAGCACCGACAGTGAGAAAGGCCACAGCTTAGAGAAGCATCTTAAAGAGGAAATATAAAAAGTGAGAATTCTATAATAAAATTTCCAGGTATTTTTCAGAGAACTAGAAAGCTTTCCACTTGCTTTTCTTTGTACTTCAAATTTAAATAGTGGTTTTAATGATGTGCTTGGGTTCCAACCATAATTAAAAATGTTTATTAGAAAGGCTTACCATTAACTAGAATGACTATTACTTAATGTCTGTGTTTTTGAAATCCATTGTTGTGTAACAATTGAATTGCCACCCAATTATAACTTTCAATTTTCTATTGGTCTGAAATGAATAGTGAAGGTATTGTCTCCCTGATTTGTAGAGATTACACTTACTAGAAAGTTCTGTAATATCACCAGGTCATTTATATATCAATACTGAATTCTGCCTAATTTAATGGTACAGAATCTAATAATTATATAAATTAGAAATAAATGGTGCTTGAGAAGTTAAATTAGAAGTGCAAAAATGAAGTTCTGTAGTGAGTAAAGGAGACCAACTGACTTTTGTCTACTTAGGAAATATAATAAGCTTTGTGATAAGAATACTGAGAGTGTCTACACATATAACATATGAGTATTTTTAAGATAATATCTATTTTGGCTGTAAATATAGCTCAGAGGCACAGCTCCTGCTTGGCAAGCATGAGGCCATAAGTTCAATTCCCAGTACCAAAAAAACCCAACTATTTTAATATTCACAGCAATGTTATAAAATAGGATTATTTTATACCATTTTACACATGAGGAAACTGAGACTTGGAGAATTTAAGTAACATACTGACGGTACATGCAAAATTTAATTCTGGGATTGGATTGTTTAATATTTAGAATTCCAAACCCTGTGCTTTGAAGCACATCCTACAATACCTTTGAAAATCTACTTCTCTTATTATGTTAAACATTTAAAAATTGTAGCTGTAACAATGAGAAAGGGGTGATTATCCACCGTTTAATCCTCAATAATTTTATTTTATGAGCTCACAACATATGCTGTCTGCATTACTCACTTGCCATTTAGAATGTCACAGGTAAAAGACACAGCATTACATGAGAGTAAGTGTGTAATAAATGTCTCTTGACATAATCTGTGCATCGGCAACGCTGGTGGAAGCTGACGGTGGTGTTGGGAGTGAAAGCTGTATTTCTCCACAGCCCAGCAGGGGACTGTGACATATCTTCCCCAAGGAAGAGGACCTATCAGAAGCAGGGATTCACCAAAGAAAGAAATTCCTTACTCAGAAATCTACCTGTTTTGTATTCCTTTTGCTCCTTTACTGCTCCCTACCTACCTGCTAATAATTTATAGCTCAAGCCAGGTCATAAGAACTGGCAATAACTGGAATCACCCTGTCACAAATGATTCAAGTGCTATTATTTCACTGCAGTACTGATCCTTGATGTATTTTGGTTCATTTAATTGGAAAATTTTTTATCTGTAGGTTTTGTCTTAATTACCCAGAATCCATTTTATAGTAATGATTATTAAGAAATCACAGGTTTGTATTTTTTTATTATGCAAACTATTCTGGAATAATAGTCATTATTTTATTATATAACAAATATATTTATTTATCCATTATTCAAGAATATACTTCTCATCAGTATACCATGTTTTAGGTTGAAAATATCAAAATTAAAACCAAGAAGGGAAAAATACACAAAAAAATTAAAGCCTATTTTGATCATCTATAAACAGAAATTTTTTCTTAAAATTCATGTTTCAGTTTTTCTAATTGTCATTTATTTATATTAAAGAAATATTCTTTTTTTGACATGTGAATATTTATCTGTTTTGATTTTTAAAAATTACCACATAATTACATAAACTTATGAGGTACACTGTGATATTTCAGCACATGGTATGATATTTCAGTACCCATTCAGAACACATTTCAGATCAAATCAAGGTAATTAATATTTTTATCTCCTTATCATTGTTTGGAGGTTTTGAGCTCTTCTCTTCTAGTTTTTCATAAAACATGTAGTAGGTTACTACAAGCTGTCACCATCCTCCTGTGCTGTAGAATATTACTTACCTTTCTGTGTTTTGGTATCTTGTTGTGTTTTGATACTCATTATCCAGCTGTCTTCTATGCCCCTTCCCTTCATAGCATCTAGTAATTACTATTCCACTGTTTTCTATTTTGGGATAAACTTTTTCAGTTTTATGGTATCTGTAATTCTGTGTCTCTCTCATTTCACTTAACATGATGTCCTTCAGTGCCATCCACTTTGCTGCAAATGAGAGGAGTTCATTTTTCTTAAGACTGAATAATATTCCATCATGTAGATAGACCATATTTTCTTTGTGCGTTCATCTGTTGATTGCTAAGATTGATTCCATATCTTCACTATTATCAATAGTGCTGCAATGAACATGGAAAGCCAGGTATCTCTTTCATATATTGATTTCATTTCCTTTCGCCATCCCCTAGAAATGAACTAGGGGTAATAATGATCATATGGTAGTAATGTCAGAAATGTGGATAATTAAATGAATATCAATTAATCTCCTGTGGCTTGTAAATCATCTAGGTCTGTTTTGTTGATTTTCCTGGTCATTCACAAGTTGACATTTTGGACCTCTACTAAATATATCATGGTATAACTTTGTCTTAGTATCTCTTGTTATGATTATTTCTCTTGTGACAATTAAATCTGAAATAGTAGCTCTGTTTTCCATTATTGAGTGTTTATAGAGATGTAGCATCATGCATCTTAAAAGGTACAGTGAGTAATGAGTGATTAAATTTCTATAACACCACTAGGTCCTCTTCTAACATTCCTGGGGCCTGATACAAGAATAAATGGAGAGCCGTGTAAGACACGTATAAATTTTATGAACCAAGTTTAGAAACTCTTAGTCTAGCCGCCTGTCCTGATAAATATACTAGAGTGAACTTGGAATGCTCAGTTCCAAAGCCAGCTCTTTGCCAGAATGAAGGGGCTCAGGGAGACCCGAGCCTGGGCCTCTCACCGACCCCTTGTTCCCTCCTTTCTGCTGTGTGGGCCCTGGAGTGTTGACTTGAGGCCAGTCTGGCTGGCACAGCCTAGCTTCCTCCAGACACCTTTCACCACCTTACAGACGACACCGGCACAGACTCAGGCCTTCAGAAAGGCCTGTGCATGTCCCGAAACAGAGCCAAGGCCATCTGGGCAGGAAACCCAGTTGGGTGCCAGAAGCCTGTTCTGGAGGAAGGG
>RJWT010030380.1:0-14663 GCA_004365215.1 Cuniculus paca | reverse complement strand
TGGAGGCTTCCTAAGGTAATGGAAATATAAATTATAATACATGTACATATGAAATACTCAGCAGTAGTTAAGGGCAATTTTGGGTACATAATCATATTGGATTTTTAAAATAGATTTTAAATAAAAATTATGAATAAGAACATTATTTAAAACAGATATATGAAATTAAAACAGACATATTTGAAACAAAACTATTTTTTTCAAAGAATTATATAGCCAATTATTTATGCCAAATGCCGATCATATAAATTGAGAGAAGCATCAGAGTGGAAAGAAAAATACCATAGAAGTAAAAAGGAAATGTGATGAAAACAACAAATATCTACAAAGGTAAAGAGTGATTGAGACACACAGAAAAGGTCATTGTTATCATTTCTGCCTTGAGTCATAACAATCTTACATCAAATTGAGCTGGATTTTCACCTTACGACATTGGCAAGGGATATAATTTAGTCATTTTTAAAGTATCATTTCTGTTCCAGATGATTTTGCATGTTTCTGTGATGTCACAAAGTTTCTAAAATTTCCTTTGTTTTTGGTGTGGCATGATCACTGATTCATTTTAGCTTGCCATACTTCTACTAAGAACAACACTAATTTTATTTTTACTTTTTATTTATTGTTTGTTTATTTATTTACTTTTTGTACCAGGAATTAAACTCATGACCTGCCAAGCAGGTGCTGTGCTGCTGAGCTATCTCTTCAGTCCTAAAAACTATATTTTAATTTTGGTTCACACCATTGCTTTTCCAGACAGACTGTAGTAACATCTGCTGTTATGGTTTAGACTGAAATGTCCTCGTCAGTGTGAAAGACACTGGATCTACGTATGTTCATCAGAACTTTGTGTGCTGTTACGATGTGGGTCTGGTCAGAAGTGGCAGGTCACTGGAAGTTTGACCTGGAAGGGTGTAGCTCCCCTTTACTTTCTACTTCCTGGCCCCTATGATATGAGCAGCTTTCATCTGTTACGCTCCTCCACCATGCCTTTTCTTCCTTGGAGTCTGTGAACTATGAGTCAAAATCTGTAAAAACGTTGTACTCAAATCAACTCTCCTCCTTTAAATTATGAGTATCAGGTATGTCTCAGGATGGGAAGCTAAGAGATCTGCTTTCTGTAGTTAGGCTTACTATTATCACCTAATGCTTAAAGTATGGCTACTTTGAAGTTAGGCTCTTCTACCTAGTTGGTAACTTTCCATCTCCATCCTTCTAAACAAATCCAATTACTTCTCCTTCCAGGGTGGCCCATGACAAATAAAAATGGAACTGACTCCAGTGTTACAAAAAACTTAACCACAGAACAGAAAATAACCAACTCTCCTTTCCAGGAGGAAATGGTGGAGTAGAACAAAAGGAAGAAGGTCATCTGTTTATATAGGTAAACCTTATGGCTATAGAAGGTAGCACAAATTAATGTCTTTAAAGATTAGCTGAACACAGGCGTGAGCAGGCTTCTTGAGGACTTCCCATAACATTTGTTATGTTACAGACGATGTGCCAAAGTAAAAGAACAACACTTTATTCACAAAGTTTCACAAATTTCTTTGTGCTTCAATATTTTGAAAGTATACTGTAAAACACTGTTTTGAGAATTCCAATTTGAGAAATTCTTAATTCATTAGAGGTTGTCATTTTATAGTTAACTTCAGCTCAGAAATGGGGTCACAAAAATTTTTTTTAATCACTGAGGATTCATACAAGGCCAGAAAACAGTTGCTTTTTGTAGTGTATGTTTTCATGACAAAATAATTGAATCTTCCAGTTTTTCCAGATATAGCAGAAAAAATTGATTCTGCTACATGGCTAACACAGAATCAATAATATTTGATCTTAGGCATTTCACTGGTGATTTGCTCAATTTGCTCTCACAAAAGCATGCTATTCACTCTGTAGGATATAGTCATTTTATTCTAGCTATAATTTGGAGATAAGAACAGATATATTCTTATTGGTGAGCTTTTCTTTGTGTTATTATTATTATTTTACTTGCAGTAATAGTGTTACAAAATCTTAATAATTATCAGTAATAAATTAGGTTTTTTTTGTCTTTTTGAGACAGAGTTTCACTTTTTAAGACAGACTGGACTTGAACTCACTTTGTAGCCCAGCCTGGCCTCTAACTCCCAGCAATCCTCCTACCTCAGCCTCTCGAGTGCTGGAATTACAGGCATGCACTACCACACCTGACCTAAAAAATTAGTATTAAAGAACTTTTAGCTTATGATTTTCTTGATAATGTAAAAAGGTTTAATTGTCAATTTCTTTATGTCTATGTAAAATATGACCTAGCTTAGCAACACATTTGAAGAATAGCAAGGTACAGGTAGATGCATATTCTTTATGATTTGATGATGGGTTTGTTAGTAGTAATTTGTGTTTATATAGCATATAAATTTATACAAAATATATTTTAGTAGAAAGTTATACTAAAGTGAAACATAAGCTTAAACACAAGGAAAAATGTGTAAAAAAATGACAAAATGTTTTTCAAGGAGAAACTATGAACATATGCTTTTACAATTCACCTGTGTTCTTGGGCAAAAGCTAGAAATTGATATCTATTGCATTACTTAATACATGTGGGAAGAGATTTTATACCAATGTATTACACACTTGAGGAAAAGAAAAATAGCATGTTGTTTTTTCAACAGATGGTGTTACCCTTGTATGGGGGGACCCTAGAGGGTGTCGTGTATGGCAGAAAAACCAGCACACTTTTCCCTGAAGTGTGTATACACTTTTGGCAGGCTTTGTATTTCATTAAACACTGATATTCATTAAGCATGAAAAACCTGGTACAATGAAAAAAATCACAGACTTTTATATTCATCAAGAGATATGAGACGTACAAAATTGGGCACAGCAGCATGATTATAACAACTACAACTGGAATTATTAAAAACTGGAACCTAACCAACACCCACCAATGTAGTAATGAAAAATCTTGGTATATCCATGCATTGGAAGATTATACAACAATGAAAGTGAATTAACTCCAGATAGATGTAACAACATGTGAAATAAATCAAGCACAAAAATGTATTTCATGTGTACATGCAGGTGCAAGTATACTGATTCTCATAGTACAATTTGTAAAGGCATACATGCATAGTCACAGTGTCAGGAATCAAAGCATTACATAACTGTAGATAATGGAAGAGAGATGGTTTATAGAAGACGTAGGGAGTATTTTATAGAATGCTGGCAAATTCTGTTGATGACCTAATGTGGATACAAAAGAGTGTTTGAGTTGCAAATAATACATCCTGATGTACATTAATTTTGTGAAGTTTCCCTGTGAGCACAATATTTTAAAAAACTGTGAGAATATACAATGTTTGTGGAAGTATGTCATTCTGATAAAAAATTCTGAATTAGTTTCCAAAGTCTTGAAAAAATGATTTATCTCTTGGAATCTAAGATTCTTCATTTGGAAAGTGAAATTTATTTTTACTAGTCAAGATTGTATCATAGGATTTATTCTTTTCTTTTTAGTGGTCCCACTCATTTTTATTGTTTATGTAGATTAATGTGTTTCATTTTGACAGATTCATGTGTACATGCACCATACTTTGGTCATTTTCACCTCTCCTCATCACCCTATCCTGTCCTTCTCCTAGTTTTGCATTGTAGTAGGGGGATTAATGTTCACAGGATTTAATTACTTCTCCTCAAAGGAATTTCAAAACAATTAATCAAATTTGATTCTTCCCTCATCAACTTTCAACATGCTATTTCTAGAGAGTAAACTGGTAGCCATGAGAAAGATAATTATATATCTCTCAGCCAATAAAATCAAAGTGGTCCCATCACTTTGAAAACTTAAAAACATTGAGATTCTATGCCAGTAGGAAAACAATATTTAACACATTGTTAAATACACTTTTCAATAAGTCAATGCATTTATTTTATTTTGCAGTACATTATTGTTGATCTGTTAAATCAATTGGAAGGGAAAAAGAGAAAACTTGACTACAAAATTATGTAGATTAACAAATTTCACATGAAAACTCAGTTTCATTTAGAGACCAACACTCACTGCTAAATTTGGTTAATGGATTAACGCTGATATATTAATGAGCTGAGACTTCCTGAATTTATTCAGATAAATATTCATTCCTAAGAAAATATTAACTCCTAAGGAAAATTTGGTTTTTTTGAGTTTGTACCATGTATTAACCTTTACATTCATGGACAATTGTTCTGAATAAGAATGAATTAACATAACAAAAGGCATTAATTTATTATTTCAACTAACAAATATCTGTAAAGAACTGATTTTACTGTTGACTGCAGAAACACGTTAATGAAAACTTCAAAGATACCATATTCAATAAAACTGGTAGTCCAGTCACATGAACTTTCTTGTTATCTTTATATTTGAATAAAACTTACAAAACTGATACATGCCTAGGATCAAAAACCTTTGTGAAAAAGTAGTATGATACCTATGTGTAAGAAGCAGCACAAATACCATCAGCACTATCATTTCACAGAGAAATTAATGGACTTGTAAGCATATACAAACTGAATCTGAAACTAGACCTAAGTCAGACTTTTAGAACAAAATCTCCCAATTTTAAATCTATTCGACTAACATTTATTCAGGGAAAAAGTAGGCACAAGATTAGTTTAAAATATGAATATCAAGTTAGCCCTCATATATATATCTTGTTTATTTTTATATGAGTCACAGCATGATATTAAATTAGTCCTCATATGTACATTTTAAGTTTGTTTTTATATGAGTCATAGCAAAGTATAGATTGCAAAACTGGGATCACTACCTTAGCCTGAATGAATCTAATTATATTTTTGAAGGTTTTGTCTTGAGGCAGACAGCAGAAGCATATTAAACCAAATTTCATCTGCTTTGTTTTTAACATTATGTTTCCTGTGAGGATTATAGAATTATGGTCTATAACAAAGGATGATTTAGGAATCCTTCAATTCTCCTCACACTCTCAATTATCTCCAAATAACCCAATGGTTCTGGCTAACTCAAATGCTTAGGAATGAAAAGATCCCACCAGTAGCAGCACTTACATTTTTTTTTTGATTATATAATATTACTGTAAAAGTTGTGATACAGCTGTTAGGTTCTAAAGTCAGACTGCTGAGTTAAATGTGCCACTGCTTTACTGGCTATGAGCAATAGGCATTTAATTAAATGAGAAAATAAATGCGACTTCTTTTGTCAAAAATCTCTGACACCAAGTAGCCACTTACTTTTGAGTAAACTTAAAAACTGTTTTCCCAAGTGATCTGGCTTTGGTGCAATATTATTTTTATTTAAACTATTTGTTTTGAGATAAATTTAGACCTACGGAAGAGTTCCAAAAGTAGTAGAGAATTTTCATGTACCCTTCACACAGTTTCCATCATATCTTGCATAACCATAGTATGGTTACAAAAATTAAACAGTTAACACTGGCATATTCTTGATTATAGTCTTTATTTCATCAGCTTTTCTATTCACATTCTTTTTCTGCTTTAATTTCAAGCCCAGAAATAGTTATTATATCTTTTTAGTCTCCTCCAAATTATTTCACAGGTTTTCTTGTCTTTTGTGACATGGAAACTTCTTTAGAGGACAAATAAGTTATTCTGTGAAATTCTCTCAATTTTGAGTTGCAAGGTTAGGCTAAGGTTATGCATTACTCTGTCAAGTACAACAGGTATGACATGCTCTGCTAATTTAATCACCTCAGTGGGGACATCAAATTTTCCCTCAAGAGTCAACATTTAGCAACTACTGGCAACACTTACCTGTTTTCCACCTCTAGTGTTTAGTTCTACTCAATGTTTTTTTGCATTTTTGAGACAGGAACTCATTGTATTATTCAGGCTGGCCTCGAACTCATTGTGATCCTCCTGCCTCAATCCTCTGGAGTACTGGGTTTATGAACATGTGCTAGCCTGCTGTCTTAGCTACTTTCTTTTTGCTGGGACAAAATACCCAACCTACACATTAATGGACAAAAGTTTATTGTAGCTCACATTTTGTAGGGGTTTCAGTTCATTGTCAGCTGGCTCTAAGGCTGCATAGCATGGCAGATGGGCATGGCAGAGGAGATACAGTTCTTGGCAGGACAAGCAGCTACTTGCCTTCTTTTCTTTTTTACTCCATCCAATAGACTTGTAATCACCCACACCCAGAGTGCAGTTTTCCATAACTCACACTCAGAACTATGCTTAACCAATTAACTGACTAATCCAGTGATCACACACTTCATTTAGTAACCTCCCCATGATCCAGTTCACTTCCTAAAAGCCTCATGTAGGTGCTCATGACTATTTAGATCTAAGCATAACCCATGGCCAGCAATTGTTTTGTTCTTTATAGAATGTCATATAAATAAAATAATATAACATGTAAAATTTTGTTTGTTTCTTCATTTACTAAAACATATCTAAGATTCATCCATGTTGTTAAATGAATAAAGGGTTTTTATTAAAGAATGAAATCCCAATGTGAAGGTGCATGACAGTTATTTTAGTGTTCAGATATCTTAAAAATATGTGGGCTATTTCCGGTTTCAAGTTTTGAAAAGATCATTGTAACACTTGTTTGATAATTTTTGTGAGCATAAGCTTTTTACTAAAATATCTAGGACTGAAATTGCTGAGTCAAATAGCAGGCACATATTCCAACCTATAAGAAATACTCAAACTTTTCCAACATATAAGAAACACCCAAACTTTTCCAAAGTATCAACATCATTTTGGATTTCCAGTTTCTTTACAGTCTCACCAAAATTAACATCTTTTTTCTTTGCTGTCTCGCTTCCCAACCCTTCCTGTCTCTCTACATACATTTATATTTGCACCAGACCATGTCATAAATATCGCTTCAACTATTCATCAAGACAAAATTCAACATAAGAAAAATATAGCTACCCATATTTTAATTCTTTTTATTTTTTCTCAATGTTCTAAGATTCCTCTTTTAATCATCCCCCTTATGTTTTAGAGAATTTAA
The DNA here is from genome assembly GCA_004365215.1 of Cuniculus paca. Classification (NCBI taxonomy): domain Eukaryota; kingdom Metazoa; phylum Chordata; class Mammalia; order Rodentia; family Cuniculidae; genus Cuniculus; species Cuniculus paca. The sequence goes on along the minus strand of RJWT010030380.1, from coordinate 7,678 downwards.
TTTATTCATTTAGGGTAAGTCTGTCTGTAACATATTCTTATATTCTATTAAATGATCTTTTCTTTGACTTTAGAGTCTATCATTTAGTCTTTAATTTTTTTCTTTTTTGAGACAGAGTCTCACTATGTAGTTCAGATTGGCTTTTCAAATCATCATGTTGCCCAGGTTGGCCTTGAGCTCACAGCAATCCTCTACCTCAGCCTCCAACTGCTGGGATTAGAGGTATGTGCCACCCCACCTGGCTTAGTCTTACATTCTTGAACACATTTTCTTTAATAAGCAGTTTCACAGTGGAGAAGTTTTCTTTGCTCAGTCTTGGCAAAATGTTGTGTTACTTTCTTCTAGTTCCCATTGTTTTTGGTAAGGACTATGCTTTCACTAGAATTGTGTTCTACCTGGAGCTACAATGTCAATTCTATCACCACTTTCATGATTCTATTTTGTCTTTTCATTTCCGGAAGTTTAACACTATGTAAAAACTTCTGTAAATAATTATGTGAATATATATGTTAATTATTGTTAATTAGCAATATATATCGCTAATTATTGTTGATTAGCAAATTAAAATAATGCATATTCAGAGAGTCCAACATATTGTTCTGTTATACATATATATTATAAAATTATTACCATAATAAAGTTAATTAAGATACTCATTGCTATTTTTTGAAGCATCTGTTAGCTTTAATCTCGTCACATTTCTGAAGCATAGATGATATGAATGTTGGGGTTTTTTCACAATATCATTCGTCCCTGAGGCTCTACTTATTTTTATACCTACTTTACTTTCTCCCCAAACAGCAGTTAGACTGGATAATTCCTACTATGTTATCATACAATTCACTGATACTTTAATTGTTACTATAACTTTTATCATTTTATTTCTTCATCTTATGTCTACTTTTGCTGAGATTTATATAGTTATGCTAGATTTTTTGTTACTTGTAGTATATATCTTTTCCATCCATTCTCATTTAACCTATTTATGTACTCAAATTTATTTCTAATAAATGACATACACTCATTTGCTTTTGATACAATATTTAACATATAACTAAAATCATAGACCATTGAAATTTAATGTAATTATTGCTGTTGTTGGATAAAAAGATACCATTTTATCAACTATTTTATATTTAACCATGTGTTCTTTATTCCCTATTTTTTCTCCTGTCTTTTTTTAGATTAATTCAATTTTACTTCCTGCACTGATTTAATATATGGCTCTTTAAATATTTTCAGTGATTTTTCCTAGAATTTAAAATACATTTCAATTGATTGGAAACTATGTACAATTATTCTTCCTAATGTGTAGCATGAAGACTTCATAGTAACATATCCCCAATTATATAATCTGTTTTGTGTTCATACTGTTAAAGCTTCTCACACAAAACATTGAGATTGTTTTCATTTATGTAGTATCTACTGATGCATTTCTATTTTTTATTTTGAAGAGAATAAAACCAAATGAAATAAAACAAAATAGACTGAATCAAAACAAAACAATGAACATGATACAGGACTTCAAAACAAGATAAAAAGAGATCAACAATGGCTACCATAGGGCTTCTTGTTATCTTCAAAATAACTGCCCATACCATCAGACATAATGAAATCAAACAAAAGAAAACATAATAAGACCAATCAAAACAAAATAACGACAGCAATACAGAACTACAAAACAAGATAACAGGACATCAACAATAGTTACCATAATGCCTCTTGTTATCTTCAAAATAGCTGTCCATAACATCAGAACTAATAAAATCAAATAGAACAAAATAAAGCCAATCAAAACAAAGCAGTGAAAGCCATACAGGATTTCAAAACAAGCTATAGTAACACAACAGTGGCCACCATAATGTCTCTTGCTATTTACAAAGTAGCTGCCTATACCATCAGATACAATAAAATCAAACAAAACAATGAAAGCAATACAGGGCTTTGAAACAAGATAATAGGAAATCAATAATGGCTACCATAATATATTTTGCTATCTTTAAAATAACTTCCCATGCCATCAAATGTAATAAAGTCAAACAAAACAAAACAGAATAAAACCAAACAAAACAGAACAATGAAAATAATACAGAGCTTCAAAACAAGATAATACATTGATAATGGGCATTACCTTCCCTTTTTAGACATTTCCTCCCCTTTCACTTTCACAATATCTATTGTCCATTGTGGATCCCACTAGCTCCTTTAGTTTTTTATACTAAGGAGACAACAGGATGTTCACCCATGTGATTCTGAACCATTTCATCCATGAGCATGATCTTAAATTGGATCTATTTATCTACAAGAGACAAGGTTATCTTTCTTTGTAGCTGAATAGCTTTTCACTGTATAAAAATGCCATATCTTTCTTATTCATTCTGCAGTAGATGGGCAAGGTACCCCTACTTTTTTGTGGTTCCCTTTCACACAGAGCATTGTTCTCTCTCCTTTGACTTTCAGTCTGTGAGTTTTCTTTCAAGTTAAATGTCTTTCTTGTATAAAGCATATTGATGGATCCTGTCTCCTGATCCACTCTGCCTGTGTTTCTTTTTACTGGTGAATTAAGGCCATCTACATTAATGGCTATGGGAGCATGCACTGGCTTGTCTCTGTCTTGCTATTTCCCTACCATTGACTGCCTATTCTCCCACTCCATTCAATTGCTTGCCCTGATTGGAGATCCCTATCTACTGCTGTTCCTGAAACTATGGTCTTCTTTATCTCTCTCTAGAATGTCTTTCAGTATTCTTTGTAGGGTTGGTTTGGTGGTCAGGAATTCCTTCAGTTCTCCTTTGTCATGGAAGTATCATGTTTCTCCATTAATTTTGAAAGATAGTTTGTCAGGGTACATCAATCTGGGTTGGAAGTTGTTTTCTTTCAGGACTTGCATTACTTCACTCCAAGCTCTTGAGTTTGATAGTTTGTGTTGAAAAGTCTGCCGTAATTCTGATGGGTTTTCCTTTATAGGTGATCTGTTTCTTTTCTCTAACAGCTTTTAATATTCTGTTCTTGTGCTGAATTTCTTGGATCTTGATAATTATATGTCTGGGTGTAGATTTGTTTTGGTTATGGCTAGCTAGAGGTCTATATGCCTCACTTATCTGAATGTCACACCCTTTTCCCATGGTTGGGAAGTTTCCTTCTATTACTTCTGTAAAAAGCCCTTTTATGTCATTTGTATTGACCTCTGCTTTTTTCACTGACACCTGTCACTCTTAAGTTATTTTTCTTTGCATTGTCTTGCAGCCATTGACTTGCTATTTCTTGGTTACTTGTTATTTTTAAGAGATCTTTCCTTTTGTGACTTCTTGCTGCAACCCTATCTTCAAGGTCCGAAAGTTTATCTTCAGTTTCTTTCCAACAGTTTTGTCAGCTTTCAATGGAACTTTTAATTTCTTGGATATCTCCTTGAACCTGTTTCATGTATTCTAAATCTTTCTTATATTGTTCATTCAAGGTTTCCCTCATTTTCCTATGCTCTTCTACTTTTTTATCTGTCTTCTTTAGAGATGTTCAGCAATTGTTTTATTATGTTTTTTATTTCTTCTTTTACCTGAGACAGTATTTCCGTTCTAATGTCTTTTATAGCCTCATGAAATTGTTTCTTTACTTCAGTTGCCATCACTTCAGAAACTTCAGTGTGCAACTCCTAACCTCTTCTGTGTTTACATCTCCTAGACTTTCTCTGTATGGTTTGGAGGCCACAGACTACTTTTTGCTTCTTCGTCTTGACATTTTCCTGGTTTCTTCCAGACAAGCATTTAGTGGGGTTCTAGGCACTTCCCACGTTGGCTACAATTTCTCCAAAGCATGACTGGCTGGTTCTCCTGGCCAGTGCTGGCTACCGGTGTCCAATGTTGGCCATTGTGTATGCTGGTATGAGGCTGTCTACTGCTTTTCCCAGCCCATGCTGTTTAACTGAGAGAAGCATCCCAGATGGCAGCTGGTGTGCACGTGATGGCAGAGCTGACCACTGCTTCCAGCACTTGAGCTGGTTACCTGTGGGAATCATCCATGATGGTGGCTGGTCTATGCATGTCTGGTTACTGGCAGGAGGTGTCCTCTATAGCAGCTTTGCAAAATTCCAAATCCTCCCTTCTTTCACGTGATGTGTTTCTCATTAATAAACATCATTCAAACTGTAACAGCCTGAATAAAATTATATCTTGTCCAGAGCCTCATTTTCTTCCTAAAGTATGTTCAATCAATTTACAATTTCTTGCTTGTTTCTTCATGTCATTTCTATAATCTCAGTGCTGGGGGCCAGGAGCCGCCATCTTCCCCATGAGCTGGGTTATTGACACATTTCAAATAAGAAAAATATCTCTTTATTTGTTTTCATTTATTGAATATTCAGAGCTCTTTAAAGTTTGTGTAGATGAATTTTCCATCTGAAGTATGCCTTGTGTATGAAGAATCTTCTTGGTAAATTTATTATGTTAAGCCCTTTACCAATAAATTTCATATTCCATTATAGTTGTCCTTAATTCTTGACCTTTTTAAAATTAAATTTTGGGTTGATGATTTTATCCTAAGTTTTCTTTCACTACTTTGAGGATATAATTTCATGGTCTTTTTGTCTTGAAAGTTTTCTGATGAGATGGATATTTTTATTCATATGTTTTTGTGACTGTTAGACCATTTGATATTGCCCCATAGCTCTTGATGTTTTTCACTCCTGTTTTTATTTCAATTTAGTTCATGTCTACTGACTGTTTTGACATGTACTGATTTTTCTCAGCTCTGATTGATGAGTTCATTGAAGATATTCATCATTGCCATTTTTCATTTTTAATCTTTTCTTTTTTCTTTTCTTTCTTTCCTTTTTTTGGTACTGGAAATTGAATACTCTTTTCATTTTATTTTTTTCCTTTTTTATAATTTATGTATCTCTACTGAAATCACCTATCTGATTTTAGATGCCACGTACCTTTTCTATTTGAACAGAATTGCAAAATCTTTACTATAAATTTTCCACTTGTAAATATTTTAGGTTTTTCTCTATATAACCTCTTAAAATTAAACTCCAATGGTATCGCACAAAAGCAGTCTTATATAACATATAAATTATATGTTAAATGGCATGAAGGTGTTATAAGAAAATTTTCTTTTTCTTTTTTATTTTATAGTCTTTAGAAAGGGGTGTGCTATGCATTTTTAAAGAAATAGAATATGTCATTGAATTATTGTTTACTTATCTTTTAAGAATATTCCTTTAGGTTCCTTAAAAATGTTTTCCTCAAAATCTATTTAAGTTTCATATTAAAAATTCTAACCCAAATTTTACATAACCATATCCTAATTAAGTGGTAGTATGGGTGACTTTAATAATTTTGTCTTTCAATGTGTATTTCACTAGTATAATACTCTATTGGTTATGTATTGCTATATAATAAGCATTCCAAAAGATAGTGACCTATGATGGCAATTATGTATTACCCTTGTATATAAGTCTATAAGTCAAATAGGAAGTTCTAATTATGTAGGCAGGCTTTAATAATCTTGACGTGGTACACCAGTCATCATCTGTTCATTGACAGGTTGATTGAACTTAGGTGGTCTGAGTAAGGTTCACACACGGGTCTGATGACTATGTGGGCACCAAGTGTTTCTGGCCTACATACCTCTCATCACTCAGCATGTTGGCCCAGCATTTTTCTTCTGCTATAAGGAGAGTTTGGAGAGAAAGTATGGCCTAGTTTCAAACTAGTACAAAGCTAATTCCTGTACAATCTGTTGCTAGAAGCCAAGCAGCTAAGATTTAAGCAGTTGAGAAATAGATTATACCCCTTTTATAAGAGATGTTACAGTCATGTAACAAAGGGCCATGCATACCAAGAAGTAAATAAGTGTGCTTATTTCTGCCTCACTAAACACAATTATACAAATTAAAAATTGTAAAAAAAAGTGAAACACAATGAAGTTTCTTTCATTCACATTCTAATATTATAGAGAATACTCACTGTACTGCATTGGCAGTTCATACATTTTTGCTAAAGAAGTAATGGTGAAGGTATATACAGATAATATACTTGGTTTGCTAGAATGGCCATTTTGGTATCATATGCAGAAAAGGTAAGCAATTTTAATGTGAATTTTGCATACCAGTAACAAAACTTTGTATTAAATTTTCTGATAAATAGGCCCTTCCATTTATGTGCTACTATTTGTATCAGCTAAGACATTCAGAGATTCACATACATGGGCTCATTTTCTCTCTTGCCTCATCATTCTGTTATTAACTTCATAGTTGCTATCTTTGAAATTACTCTTACACCCATAATTTCATTTTATTCCTTGTTGACATGACATTGACCAAACCTCTTATAACTTCTCTTTCTGATTTACTGACTGAATAAATCTGACTTAATGCTCTAAATTCAAGGTAGTCCATTCTAATTCCCCATATTGTTCTCTACCCTGTTAATGTTCACAGATTATACTCTGATCATATTATTGCTCTATTTGAAACTTTTAATAACTCCCTGGATACTACTGAAAGTACTTTATATTCTTTTGGATAGGTGCACTCATCTTTTAACTTTTTTGAAAGTTGAACAAATTGCATAAATTGTATGAATCACGGTTACATTCTGTGTAAAATGGGGTTATATTGCTTCTTCATTCATATTTCTCTAAAGACTAACTAGGGTAATGTGTATTAAAATATGATCTGTAGGAAAATGGTTTATGTCTATTCAGATGCATGGAACTAGATTCCATATACTAAAAAATCATCTCAAAATGAATAAAAGATTTCTTGTTTCTTTGATGACAGCATCCTAATGCGTATAAGGTGATCCCTCTCCTTGGTTTTAATTTGAATTTCACAGATTATTAATAATATTGAATATCTTTGCTTTTTTTTTTCCTACTAATATTCAAACTCAGGACATTGCACTTGCCAGGCAGGTACTTACATGACTGAGCTATATCCCCAGCCTGAGTATCTTTGCATTTATGTGTTAGCCACTGTAATGAGTACTTTATGAAACTCAAATATCCACAATCAAATTTATATTTAAAAAAAATAAAAGAATAAATGTCTAGAAGAACCAAAGAAGATGCAATTGCCCACCTGGATTAGTTTGCCTCACTCAAAAAAAAATCACTATTTTTAACAGATCTACCTAGATCTTCCTTTTTCAAATCCAAGTTACAATTGTTTGTACATTTGTATGTTTAGCATACAGACTGGACTTTCCTTGGGGAAAAATTGTTTTTATTTAAAGATACTTGGGTTATCATGTAGAGAATTTTGTGCAGGTCTCACATGAAATACATGCTCAATTAGTGGGGATGTGCATGTCATTGACCAGCTCATATCTGATTCTGGGCCTCTCTCCTGGGCTAGTCTGCTAATGACAGGTGTTTCTGCAGTTTTAATCAGGAAACCCCTCACAGAAGCATCACCACTGAGATAGTGTGTCCCAAGTATTTGTCAAATGAAAAAAGAAAAAATAAGGCAATAAGCCTACTAAAACCCTTGTATGGCTTGAAAATGTTCTTAGAGCAAATAAAATAAATGGCTCTGTCCAATGTAGCTGACCTCATCTTTCTTATCCCTATCTCATTCATATGCATTGCTCTCTCTTCTGTCTCTTAAACACATTCATGTGAATCTTGTTTCTTTTATGTCCTCCCTTGCTAGAATTGTCTGCCCTTAGCTCTTCATAGG
>RJWT010030379.1:0-14687 GCA_004365215.1 Cuniculus paca | reverse complement strand
GGGGGTAGCCTCACAAGCAAGGGAGTGGGGAGGTACAGACAGGGTTCAGTAGTTTTTCTATTATGTCAGCCTACAACATAGATGTCTCCCATGGTTGTCCCTCACTCAGTCACGTGGGTTTTTTGTTTTGTTTTTTTGTATGTTTGTTTTTGCAGGACCCGGGATTGAACTCATGACCTCACGCTTGCCAGGCAGGCGCTTAGGCCACTGAGCTAGATCCCCTGCCTTGTCACTGTGGGTTTTTAACACTAGCAGCCCTGAGATGAAGCCAAGCCACAGCTGTTCTGACACCCAGGTTCAGTTGGCCTCTCCCTAAACTGACATCTGACCCAGCACTGTCACCAGAGGATGCTGCTGTTGCTTGGACTGGAATCACCAGCTGTTATATTGTTTTTTGTTTGTTTCTTTGTCTTTTTGAAACAGGGTCTCATTAGTCAGTTCAGACTGACCTTGAACTCACTTTGTGTCCTAAGCTGGCCTTGAACTTGCAGCGATCCTCCTGCCTCAGCCTCCTGAGTGCTGGAATTACAGGCATGCATCGTAGCATACAGTATCCACTGATCTGTTCCACTTGGGTTTCTCCCTAGAAGCCTCTGGAATCATCTGTTTTCACTATGTCTCTATAGATTTGATCTTTTTATCTCACACAGCAAGATAGCCCCTTCCTTTTTCTGTGTTGAGGTCTGTCTGTTCACTTTCTATGTGTGCTCCAATTTCCCCTTCAGATACTTCCTGGGTTCCATGGATCCACTCTCCCCCTTCTTTCTCCCACAAGTTGTTATTTTCCAATGTCTGGATTCTGGATCATGGAAAGGTTGACTTTTTTGCTGCTTAATGCTCTACCATCTTCCCAAAATTGTTGAGTTCTTTTATGTATTCTAGTTATTAGTCCTTTGTTGAGAAGTAGCTGGAAAAAAATTTTCCCATTTGGTAGGGTTATCTTTTCACTCTGATGATGGTTTCCTTTGCAATGAGTAAGCATTTTAATTTCCTGTGGTTCCATTTGTGGGTTGTTGGTATTATTTTGCATGAAATGTGGTATCTGCTCAGAAAGTCTGCTTTTGACTATGTATTCATGAGTTGCACCTGTTTTGTCTTCTATCTGATTGTTTCTATTTTAACGTTTAGATCTTTGATTCACTTTGATTTTAGTTTAGTGTGTGATGAGATACAGGCCTAGGTTCAGTCTTTGGCACATGAATAGGCAGTTTTCCTCAGTAACATTTGTTGCAGGGGCTCTCTTCCTTCCAGTTAAAGCATTTAGCCCATTTGTCAAAGATAAGGTAGCTGAGTGTACCTGCAGTTCTTTCTGCATCCCTAATTTAGTTCCATTGATCCGTAAGTCTCTTTTCTTTTGCCAATAGCATGCTATTTTTGTCACTGTCGTTTTTTGTTTTTGGTGTCAGGAATTGAACTCAGGACCTTGTGCTTGCCAGGCAGGCACTTGTGCTGCTGGGCTGTATCCACAGCCCCTGTCACTCTAGCTTTATACTATGAAGTCCGGGATTGTAGTGCCCTCTGCCTTGCCCTTGTTGCTTGTAATTGCTTTTAGAGTCCTAGATCTCTTGTTTGCATGAGAACTGTATGATTGCTTTCTCTTTCTGTGAGAAGTGCTATTGGCATTTTGATTGGAACTGCATTAAACCTGTATGACAGTTTTGGAAGCATGGTTATTTTTATTTTATTGGCTTGGCCTATCCAGAAACCGTGGGTATTTTTTCATTTTCTGTTATCCTTTTTGATCTCCTTTTTCAGAGTACTATAGTTTTCAATATAGTTATTTTACTTCCTTGATTCATTTAATTCCTATGTGTTTAACTTTTTATTGATGCCATGGTGAAATTATTGTTTTCCTAATTTCTCTTTGTTTGTTTTTGTTTTTGAGACATGGTTTTCTCATGTGCTTCAGAATGGCCTTGAACTCAGTATGTAGCCCAGGCCAGCCTCAAACTCATGATCACCCTCTTGCTTCAGCCATCCAAGTGCTGGGATTACACACATGTGCCACCACACCCAGCTTGTTGAGACTGTCATTGGCATACAGCAATACTATTGATTTTTGAGCACCTTCTATCCTAGTATACTACTGAATGTGGTTATAAATGCTGGTAGTTTTGATGGAGTTCGTGGTGTCTTCTATATAGAGGTTCATAATAAGTTAACTTCTTCACTTTATTCTCTTATTTAATTTCTCTGAAATGATGTTTCCAGAACTACACTGATAAGAGTGGTGATAGTGCATATCTTTGTCTTATGCCTAATTTTATTTATTTTCATTTTATTTTAATTAAGAGAAAAAAAGAAAAATTTCAAAACAAGAAAACAGGAGGATAAAAATGGTTAATACATTGTGTATTATCTTTAAATTAGTTACTCAGAGTATAAGACATAGGCATTTAATTGTCCAAACAATATAAGAACAAACCTTTCAATGAACTAAGAGAAATTAGTAGTATAACTATCCTAAGTACTATATACATATATAGATATATGTATACTATATATATATAGTATGTACATATACATATATAGATATATAGTTATATAGATATATATATGTTTTGTTTTTCCCTTCCATCTTTTCTGCATTCCTGCATCCCAGTTTCTCCTTCCTTTTGAAGTTTTTTCCTAGTTTACAATATCTATTGTACACTTTGGATCTTACTTTTTCATCTTCTCACACTAGGGAAACAATATGTTTACAAATGTATATCTGGTTTACTTCACTTATGAGTATGGTCTTGAGTTGCATCTATTTACCTATAAAAGTATCCAGTTTATTGTTTTTTATGCCTGAGTAGTACTCCATTTTATAAAAAGTTCACATGCAAATAACAAACCGCTGGACTATTTCTACATCCAATACTTCAGCAGAAAGTACAGTACCCAAATTCAACCATTTTAATCTTACTCCCTCAAAACTGGAAAAGGGGGAAGAATATGATTTTGAGTTTTTTCTCTATAGACTAATTAATAATGCACACATGAGAAACAAAAGTCAAATATGAAGGAAGAGGTAAATATGGTTCAACAATAAAACAGCAAATGGAGTGAAAGTTTCTGAAAAAGTTCAGTGAATTGTTTACATAAAAACTATTGGACAACTGTCTTCATTATTCCAAAAGGTGTAGAGACAAGCAGAAAGTTAAAGGAAATTAGAAAATGGTGTATCTATAAAATGACGTGAGTAAAGATTTACACATTATTGAAAACCACACAAAAATTATGCCAAGTGCAGAAGTGAAAATCTTACATGAATCAACTGCTATAGATATACTATGGTATAATTAAGCATCCAGAACTAATGAAGAAGGAAAACAATTGAAATCATGCAGCAATGAAGTGAAAACACAGAATACATTTGGGTGAAAATATCTCCAGCATCCCATTTTGCAGGAATTGTTCACTGATATCTTGTATGGAAAATCATAAGATACATTAGGATCTCTCATCACTTAGTGACAATAGAGATTTTTTTAATGGTAAGAAATCTAGAACTTCTTTATACCTACCAGTATTAAGAAATTATATTCAAACTGATACCATCAGCAGTACACTGGATTCAGAGTTACTGTTACGTACAATGAATAACATAAACTGTATATGGGATGGGAAGTAATTTTGAACCTATAAAAGTACATGACTTTCTGAAACAATAATGTAATTTCAAAGTGGATTTTGATTAGTTGTAATGGATGTTGTTAACATTACAAACATCAGAAAAGGTAGGACACAAGCCTACTGAATATCATAACACTACCAAAATAAATCATGGATATATGAGCATGAAAAATAAATATTTATTTTGTATAAAAACCCTAAAATTGTACAGACATGACAACATTTCTTGACATCAAAGAAAAAAACAGGAAAATTATACTTCACACATAATCTATAGGTATGTTTGCATAGATGCAAATATCTTCTCAGAATGTTGGAAACAATACTTGCTAATCTATAAATTGTTTGAAAACAGTTGAACTGTCTAAAATACATGTTCAGAAATATTTAAAACATACGCACTATAATTAAAAAATGTAACATTCCTATAAACTCTCTTGTAAAAGAAGAAAAACTGAAGCATATGCATGAAGAATTTAAACAGAATCTAGAGGGAAAATTTCAATCATTAATAAAAATTCGGCTTTAAATGTCCTATTAAGTTTTAAGTGTCCCACCATTATTAAAACAATACAAATTACATAAATATTCAGCTTACTGGAATACAAAAATACATGGCAATTCATCTGTGAATTAAATATCATCCAAAATAATGAATGTATCACCTAATTTGATTACAATTCCCTCAATACTGCTTACACATAGAATTATGCCAGTACATTTGTCCTTAAAAGTGAACTTACATAATCCAGAGACCTATTTTAAGAATTACTGATGAACATACTATACTCAAAGGATGTGAAGTATCACTTCATTGTGTATTTTATGAAACATTCTACACATATGTAACTGATATCGAGTTTTTTGGGTAATACTCTTTTTAGGTTCCCACTATGTGAGACATGTTCAAAGGATTTTGAAGATGAATTACAACTAAGAAATGTATGCATTTACTGGAATTCTCATCCAATATGCATTTTTATATATAAGTCAGCTGAAGATTTATGTACATCCTTTCCATTCATGGTTTCTCGCTACTGTATTCTGCTATAATACACCTCTGAATGACTAGAGGTATTCTCATACAAGGCCAATTCATACAGTCATCTGTACATTATGTCATGTTTGCATGAAAGGTCACATAAAAGTGAAGAATCTCCACAATTTATATTTGTACTTACTTTCAGTGTGTATAGGTTTTCTGAAGTTATGGAAATTACAAAAGGCTTTCTCACATTATCTACATAGGGTTTTTAATCCACGTGTTTCAAGGTAAGCTGAAGAAATGAAGGGTTTCCCACATTTACCATATATATATGGCTTTTCTCCCAGGTGAACACTTTCGTGTATTCAAATACATGTGGAAAAAATAAAACCTTTACATTGTTCACATTTTCTTATGAATTCTTTTATGTAACGATACCTGTGAGTACTGAAAGACTTCCCACTGGTTACAAAGAAAGAACTTCTTTCCATTCTGAAATCTTTCATTTCATTGTGCTATTACATACTGATGGTTAATTTCTTTTGTAATATTTTTTAATGTCTATGGTTACTGGAGTAGTCTTTTGCACAATGTGTATACACATATTTTGACAGTGTGCATATTAAATCCTTTTGCACATTTCTTATATACACAGGGTTTCTCACCAGTGTGAATTCTTTCATGTATGTGACAATAACCGTGTACTTAGTGCTTTTCCACACTGTTTACACAGATCTTCTATTCAGTGTAAGTTCTTTCATATATTTCACAATGACTATGCATGCAGAAAGCTTTCCTACATTGCTTACATACATAGGGTTTCCTAACAGTGTGAGTTTTTTTATGTATTTGACAATAACTATGTGTCCTAAAGGTGTACATAGGGCTTCTCTCCTGCGTGAATTCTTTCATGTATTTGACATGGCATGTACTGAAAGCTTTTCCACAATGCATTCATAGTCCCACAGCAATGTGATTTAGCTCGGTATTTGACAGTACATGTATTATAGTGCTTTCTCACATTGTTTAAATATATAGGCTTTCTCTACAATGTCATTTCTTTCATGTATTTCACAATTTTGTATACAGAATAATTTCCTGCACTGTTCACATACATAGTGACTCATTGCAGTGTATCTTCTTATGTTTACAAAATGAACTGTTATCAGTGAAAGCTTTCCCACAGTGGTTACATACATAGGGTTTTTCTCCAGTGTGAATTCTTTCATGTATTTGACAATTACTGTGTCTACTGAATGCTTTACCACAATGCTTGCATACATAGGGTTTTTGTCCAGTGTGGATTTTTTCATGTATGTGGCAATCACTTTGTGTCCTGAAAGCTTTCCCACATTGCTTACATACATAGGGTTTCTCCCCAGTATGAGTTCTTTTATGTTTACAAAATGAACTCTTACAATTGAATGCTTTCCCACACTCTTCACATACATAGGGCTTCTCTCCACTGTGATTTCTTTCATGTATTTGGCAATACTTGTGTGTACTAAATGCTTTCCCACATTGCTTACATACATAGGGTTTCTCCCCAGTGTGAGTTCTTTTATGTGTACAAATTGAACTCTTACAAGTGAATGCTTTCCCACACTGTTCACATATGTAGGGTTTCTCTCCAGTGTGATTTCTTTCATGTATCTTACAGTACTTGTATGTCCTAAATGCTTTCCCACATTCCTTACATACATAGGGTTTCTCCCCAGTGTGAGTTTTTTCATGGATTTGACAATCACTGTGTCTGGTGAAAGCTTTCCCACATTGCTTACATAGATAAGGTTTCTCCCCAGTGTGAATTTTTTCATGTATTTTACAATTACTCTTGAAATTGAAAGCTTTCCCGCAGTGGTTACATATATAAGGTTTCTCTCCAGTGTGATTTCTCTCATGTATTTGACAATATTTGTGTGTACTGAAAGCTTTCCCACACTGCTTGCATACATAGGGTTTCTCACCAATATGAGTTTTTTCATGTATTCGACAATTGCTAGGTTTGCTAAAAGCTTTCCCACAATGCTTACATACATAGGGCTTCTCCTTAGAGTGAGTTCTTTCATGTGTACAAAATGAAGTGTTACTAGTAAAGGATTTCTGACATTGTTTACATACATAGTGTTTTTCTCCATTATGAGGTCGTTCCTGTATTTGAATATAGTCATGGGAATTAAAAGCTTTGCCACACTGTGTATATACAAAGGGATGCACTCCGCTGTGATTTCTTTCACGGATCTGAACATAATTGGGCATACCAAAGGTGTGTGAGTCCTGTTTACATTCAAGAGGCTTTTCTCCAGTGTGAGTTTCTACACTGCAATCAGAGTAAGCTTTCCCACATTGCTTATTTTCATAGAGTCTTTCCCCAGTGTTTGTACTCACATGCCTCTGAAAGGACTGGGAATCGTGTACATTACAATTAGACAGTTTGTCTTCAAATTTCTCACAGTCGTATGATTTAAGTGCAGTGTGAGCCACGATGGGTATATCTTGCAATGAATGACCAATCAGGGGCTTTCTACAAACAAGATTTTCAGCTGGCTTCAAACCAGGAAGCTTCATGTTCACATTAGAATGTGGAGTCCAAAAAAACATTTCTCCATCTTGATGCCATGACTTATTTTGATGGCACTCCACTGCCTCTTCACATCTGTAAAACAAAATAATAAACATAATGAAAAAAAATAAATCACAATATAAAGTATTTCCTTATTAATGATTTACTAGGAAGAGATCAGATGGATTGCTTCCAATAAATAACTAACAATGAATTTCCTGTACACTCTGAGTATGGCTTTAAAACAGCCCTTTCTGAAATAGTTGTCTTAATTTGACAGTTTTTAAAATGACACATGTGTAATACATAATATTAACTTTCACTTTGGGGAATCAGTACTCACGTATATCATATATTGATTATTTTTAATTGATTACTTTTCCTCCATGACCCTGCACCCTCCCCTTTCCATTGAACCTCTTCACCATCACCAAAAAGTCTATTTTCTTCAACCAATAAAAAATGCTAGTGGGGCCAGGGGAAAAAGGAAGGCTCCTTCACTGTTGGTGAGAGTGTAGACTGGTGCAACCACTGTGGAAATCAGTGTGGAGGCTCCTCAAAAAACTAGGATTGGAGGTCCTGTTGGATCCAGCTATTCTCCTTCTAGGTATTTTCCCAGAAGAATTGAAAATATCATACCACACTGATGTATGTGCATCCATGTTTATAGCAGTATAATTTGTAATAGCTAAATCTTGGAAACAACCCAAGGGCCCATCAACCTCGGAATGGATAAAAAAGATGTGGTATTTTTATATAATGGAGTACTATTCAGCCAAAAAGAAGGATTAATCTGAGGTTTTTACAGGTAAATGGATGCAACTTGAGACCATATTCAAACATGAAATAAATCAGACTCGCATGTGAAAACATCGTATTATTTCCCTAGTGTAAAAAACTGAAAGAGTAAATAAGATCCAAAATGTACAATAGAGGTTGTGAAAGCAAAAGGGGAAGAAACTGCTCAAAAGGAAAGAATAACTGGGATGAGGGAAAGAAAAAAAGAAAGAAAGGAAAAGCCTATATATATACATACATATATACACACACACACAAGATATACTACTAATCTCTATTAGTGCTTCCATTGTTTGATCATTTTTTTCATGCCTATATTTTGTAATCTGAGCAACTACTTTGAAGATAGCAATACTCAATGTATTAATCATTGTTAATCTATTATTTTGTTGTGAAATTCTATATTATTGTTTGTATTCTTTTTTTATTTATAAAAAATGCCTATTTTCTATCATCTCTCCTTTATTTTACTCTTTAATTCATATATTGTGTTTCTCATATGTATCACTAGATACTAAGTTTTTAGAGTTTGATTTATTTCACTTAAAATTATGTCTGTTTTATTTCACTTAAAAGTTACAGGGTCAAGATCCATCAAATTTTTTTTGGCAAATAACATTATTTTATTCTTGTCTCTAGCTGAATACGATTCTATTATGTATACATACCACATATTTTTCAGTGCTGAAGGTTTAACCCAGGGCACTAGCACTAAGCTACATCCAAACCTTTATTTAACTGTTTTCAAGAATCACCTATTAAAAATTATGCTCCCTAGGGCTAGGGATCTAGCTCAGTGGCCTAAGTGCCTGCCTAGCAAGCACAAGGTCATGAGTTCAATCCCCAGTGCCGCAAAAAAAAAAAAAAATTATGCTCCATAACACGTGCGTGCACGTGTCATCATAATATGACTAAATTTTTAGGAATATACCCAGTAAAAATATAGCTCAATCAAATGTAATTTCTATTTTCTTTTTTTTTTTGAGAATTTTCTATACACATTTCCACAGATGTTGTACTATGTGATATTCCCACTAAACACATAGAAAAGTGCTTTGTAACAATTCTGGAAAATGAACCGACTGAATGTTGTGGAGAATTGGTTGCAAACAGCTGTTATTAAAACAGTGGAATTTATTTGGATTTGAATACTTCTAACAGGGCAGCAATTTTCCAAATACAAGCTGTATATAGCACATTTAAATAAAAACAGCATTCCTTAGATAAACTGTTATAAAAGTAGTTTTGAGAAAACATTAATTTATATCCATAATTAGATATTCTGGGGGTTTTTTTGTTTTTGTTTTTGTTTTTTTTGGTACCAGGAATGGAACTCAGGACCTTGTATTGCCAGGCAGGCGCTTATGCTATTGAGCTACATCCCCAGCCTCATAATTAGATATTCTGAACTAGGTCCCCAGTCTAAACAGAAATTTTGTTTCATATAAACTTACAGTTGATGCCTGAATGCAATTTCATAAAATGTTTTCATAATTTTGAGTGTAGAAGATATTTTGTTTATTCAACACATTAAATAATGTCACTTGTCCATAATATCAACACTGTAGAAATTCCCAGTGTTAGACTATTTCAGATATACAATTGTCACAGTATAGCTCCCAACATGTATGCATGCTAGGAAAGTTTGTGAGATTAAATAAATTTGAACATAGTTTCATTTGCAATTTAGTTGGTTTAAAAATTTTTTTAGTTTCTATTAATACTTGTTTTTAACACATAAAGACTACATTCATCATAGTATGTTGGTACATGTACAAACAAAACAATACTTTTTTCATTCCCTTTCCACCCCTTCTTCCTCTCCCATTCATTCATCTCTTATTTCCCTTCATTTTTACAAAATATCTTTCTCCCTATTTTCTATTATATATCTTTTATTTTGCTCTTTCATTTATTCATGCACAATGAAGTACTACTTTGTCATAAAGAAGGATAAACTTGACACACTTGTGGGAAAAAAAGATTGCACCTTGAGACCATAACGTTAAGTGAAATAAATCACAAACACAAGCTTAAAAATTACATGGTTTCTCTTATATGAGAAACTAACAATATAAATAGTTTCCTTGGTTTAAAATTTTTTGCTCTTCCCTGACTTTTGAGGAACTTTAGTGCGAATTACCTTAGATTTCTCCTCCAATATTGTTGCCACTCATCTTCAATTTGTTTGTCATCCCAATTTTTTCCTAAAGTGTAGAAAAAAAAATATAGTAAGTTATTCCAACGTTACATAAAAATTCATAGATTCCAGGTAGATGCATGATATAATGTGATCATACCTAGAATATTTATCAAAATGTTTTCATATTCCAATTAGTAAAACTACACTGATGACCAAGAAGCAATGCTCTCTGATTTTATAAATTAGATAATAATATCACTCTCACCTATAGCAGACACATTACTAAAGGTTTCCCACATCACGTCTCTGTAGAACTTCTTTTGGGATGAATCCAGCAAAGCCCACTCCTCCATGGTGAAGGTCACGGCAACATCCTCGAAGGTCACTGCCTCCTAAATCATCACACATATATTTATAGGAAGATGACTGAGACTCAGAGTATGGAACATTTCCACTCCACTCCACTCCACTCACAAAAAGCTGCAATGAGACTGAATTCTCCAAATGTTTACATCATGTCTAGTTATCAAATTCTTTTTCTCCATCCATATACTCGTCTCACACAGGAATTCTGATGCTACAGCAGAATTCACTGCTAAAGCGACATAATGGCAACAGTGGCTCTCCTGCTGATTAACCTCGTTTTGTTTATACACAATCTCTAAAGCAAGGTTATAGAGGAAATCTGCAAGGCAGGCACACAAATAAAAACTAGAATACATGGTTAACTCCTCTGACAAGTCATAGAAAATTTCTCTTTTCACAACTTATTATTTAGAAAATTTGCCCTGTGCATCTCTGATTGTATTTAGACAGCATTTTGAAACCTGAACCTGATTTCGTGGGCAAAGAATTAATCAAATAGTAAATAAACGCCTTGAATGACAATTGAAATGTAATAAAAAGCATAATTTTTATTGGAGAATGTCTACGAAAAACAAAATTACATTAAAAGTTCAATGACACCAAATGGTCACCTTTTACACTGACAGAAAAAATTCTTTGGTGATAGGAGGGAGAAAAATGGGAGGAAAGTATATGATCAAAATATATGCATTGAAAACAATTATTTTGCAAAGTTAACTGGCACTAATAAGACAATAAAGTTAAAAAAAATTGTCACTTCAAATTATACTTTCGACTAGACCAAAAACTAGTTGTTCAATATAAAAAAATCTAACAAAATTGATTAACTAGAAAGAAAATAACAGCCTGCCTAACACACACAAAAAGATTCAAAACAGTGCTTTGGCAATTGTATATTTAGTAGAGAGAATGACAAATGATCACAGAAAAGGCAAAAAGTCTTCAGTGGACCCATATGTACATAAAATACTGATTCATGATACAGCTGATATGGTATAAAATGGCAAAAGTCACAATGTGTTTAATATGGGAGACAGGTAGAAACAGAAATGTACAATAAAACATTTTATCCTCCACATTTCACAGACAATAATTAAGTATCACCTTGAAATGTGAAAGATAAACTTGGGTACTTGAGAATTCAAAGAACTTTTGGATGTGACAAAAAGTCTCCTCAGTAGAGGGGCCCGGGATATAGCTCAGTGGCACAAACACCTGCCTGGCAAGTGCAAAATCCTGAGTTTCATTCCTGGTAGTTAAAAAAAAATTTCCCTAGTAGAAAAATTAAGAAGCCATCAGGATTAAAGGAAGAAAGCAAAACCTATGAAAAGCATAAGGTGTAAAAGAGACAAGTTAAAAAGTGGACTGAATATAAAAAATGTGTAGAGAGTAAAAATTAATACAAACACGATTTGAGAGAAACACCAAGTATGAAATGAAACCTGTGACCTTGAGGAAATAGCCAAATAAAATGAGAACGTGGAAGGATACAGCTAAAAGTAGACTTATAGAAGAATGGAGGATCAACTGATGCACTCCGCAGCCATTTCCTCTTCTTTGAAGGTTAACAAAATCTACAGAACAAGAACTTTATTCCAGTGTCCAGAGGATACATTGTGCTATTGTTCCTAGAGACCTATGATTCTTTTCACAAAGACATAAGACAAACTTGAATAAACTTCAACCATGTGACTGGCGGAATGTACAAGAAATCAGGTTAACCATTTCTCAGATATGAGGACAGGTGCAACACAATAAGAATAAATAATTTCTTTTATTTATTTTGTTGTTTGGACAGTCTTACTATGTAGTTCAGAATGGCCTTGAACTCCATATGTTGCCCAAGGCTAACACTGCCTCAACCTCTGGAGCACTAGATTTATAGGCATGTGCCAACATTCGTGGTTTTCCCTGTGTGATTTCTACGGTAATTCATTATTGAAATTTTAATGGAGCAAAACTACAAGAGTTCTGCATAGTGACAAGTACAGGTAGTAAGTTTAAGTAAAGGAGCAACTGCAGTAGAACTATAGTTATCTATGGTGAATCAAATAGGGTTTCACCTGGCTGCTCTTCACCACTACCCAAGCCCAGCTAGAAATTCTTCTGAAGGTTGCCAGGATATTTCTGTTGTGATTATTGTTAAATCTCACCAAAAACTGTTTTGAGAAAAAAATTCATTGTAAAATATTTACACATGACCACATGGAAAGAACAAATTAATTTATACATGCTTGCCAACCTTGTCATGTGTAAATACAAAAGATAATTTGCATATTAGACAGCAGTAAACAAGGTGGTACAGTTGCAAATATTAGAACCAGAGACACCCATCAAGCTATGGTCTGACTGACTGCATGCTGGTCATCAAGAGGGTAGCAGGTTAGAAAGTCGGAGAAGTGAAAGATGGACATCAAAGCCAACTAATATTTAAATTTCTTATTTACAGTGAATTTGATGCTAAACTTTAAGAGGAGTGGCCTTCATGTTCAGACTGGTAAAGTTAAGGCATAAAAATCCAAGAGGATATACCAAGGATTATGACTCATATAACTAATGGCTCGAGGAAAGCAGAGTGCCAGAATCTCACAGTGATAATCAGAGAAAATGTTTCCTGATTCTGAGAATGGAAAGAGGAGAACACAACCATTTGATAAATTCTCGTATTTCAAAGAGTTCTGACTGGAAAATACTATATTTTCTAAAAGCCTAAAACACCGGGACATTTCTACATCCAAATTCTTGGTAAAAGTGATGTTGCTAATTTCAACCACTGCAAGTTATCTTCCTAAACCCTGAAAATGAAATAGGATGTGATTTTAACTTTTACCTTATTAGACTAAGCAAATGTTCACACATGAGCCACAAACAATAAAAACACCATAGAGTACTAAGGAAGGGGAAAGTATGTCCCAGAAATGAAGAAAAAAAAAAAAAGAATTGAAAAGACAGTCTCAAAAAGATCAGCAAATTATCTACATAGAGGCAATCAGGCAACTGTCTAAATTATGGAGAAATGGTAGAGGTGACTAAATGGAAGTAATCAAAGGACAACAGGAAAAACCTGTTTGTATAAAATAGAATCAGTAAAAATTTCCAAAAAATTAACAAAAAACCCATACAGAATTTACCCAACTGCAGAGAATACCTTAAACAAATCTATTGCCATGAATTCTATCTGTATTAATCAAGAAATTAAGTTTACATGGATAATATGAAGGCCTGCACTGGGTTGTTAGAGCTCCTGACAAGTAGAATTAGAGACAAATTGTACACAGGGATGGGAAGTAATTGTGAACATGGTAAGGAATATGAACAATGTTATTTAAACATGGGTTTAAATAAATTGTGAAAGGACATTGCTAACAATGGAAATCAGAAAAAAATTAGGACATAGGCATGGTGGATTCTTAATTGACAATGGCAAATGGAATTACGCAAAAATACTCCATTAAAGTAAGCAGGGAGAAGAAATAAGAAAGATTAAACAAAAAACACCAGAACAACTTAAACTAATGGAAAACAGTAAGAAATATGCTATATAAATTCCCAACAAACATCCTATGTATATAAGTTATTTGAATAAACAATTAAAAGAGTATGACAGTAGATAAAACATCCAACTTGTATTCTCCACTAAAAAATATCTACAGAGAAAAGAACTGATGAATGTAATGCTTTAAAAATTTATAATTTTATTTAGGCAAAATAAGCTCAAGACATTTATTAGCCACCACTGTGTATAGTTAAGAACGTTGTCATTTACTCTGAAAATTAGCACAGCATTTCTTTTGAAGTATTCATACTACAAAAATCAAAGGTTTATAATATTATCTGTTTGATTAGTTTTACTAACAATGCATAATTGTTTAAAGGAATCAGGCATTAAATTATAAATAAATTCAATCTCCATCAACTAAAAAGTACACAAATATTTGAAAAATATAAGAAATGTATGATAAACATGAAGAAAAATATAAAATACAAAGTTATGCAAAAATATAA
This sequence comes from Cuniculus paca, assembly GCA_004365215.1. NCBI lineage: Eukaryota > Metazoa > Chordata > Mammalia > Rodentia > Cuniculidae > Cuniculus > Cuniculus paca. The sequence goes on along the minus strand of RJWT010030379.1, from coordinate 206 downwards.
ACTGGTCTAGCACTGATTCAAGAAAACCTACTTGTTATATTAATGTGACACTGGAACTTTGATGTCACTGCAAAAGGAATAATTCTCAAAAACACACATATGAGCAATGTAGCAAACTTAGCCAGTGAGGTGAAATGTGTCCTACCCAAGTTCATAGCACATTTTGGGTTGTCCAGAGCAAAAGATGAATGAGGAAAGAACTTCAA
>RJWT010030378.1:0-14651 GCA_004365215.1 Cuniculus paca | reverse complement strand
ATACTTTGTCATTGTCCTAGGCATCCCTTCATGGTAGTCATGCAGATTTGGCTTTGTGTCTCTTCTTTTGACTCCTTTGTGTTTCTTTTCCTCTTCTCCTGGATCATTTCTGAGCAGGCGAGCTGGATTCAATCTAATCACAAGTTGACGAGCTTCTGTGTGGTGTTTGATTTATATATTATTTATACATGCTTCAATATATCTGCATTATGGATAACATCCTGTATGCATCCAGTGAACCTTCTTAGTGACAGTTCTTTTCTTATGCACTGCATATCCTGAACTTTGAACACTGAGCTTGCAAATTTGTCATGTAATAAAAGGATTCAGAAAATTAAGAAAAATATGAGAGATCCCCGAGATAGGATACAATCCTTTGAAAACCAAAATTAGGTCAAAGCTCTTCAGCTGCCTTGGCTCAAAGGGAAGTATGATGTCTAATGAGGAAGGCTTTCCTTGGTGCTAAAACATGTTGGAGCATTACACAGAGCCTGGAAAATAGGACTCTCAGGTACAATGAATGCCTTCATTGGGGCACATAGAAAACACAAAAGCTAGCTTCAACATGACTAAAGTAAAATCTTAGAAAAACATATAGTGTGATAGATGAGCACTCTAAGAACCATGGGTACTAGCTTTACTCATCCAGTGTGAGCTTCAGGTAAGCGAAATCCTATCAAGACACTAAAGCCCAGTCCTTATGGCAATTGCCAGGGCAACAGCAACAGCACCAGAAGTGAAGGTGTGATTTCCCCAGGCAAATGTGGAAGTCCCAAGAGCAGAGGGACTGTAGAAAATTTTCTACCCTGGCACAAAGGTGAAACCCGAGCTAAAAGAGGCAAACTCCTAGGTTTAGGTGCTTAGAGATCAGGGCTTCCTTCAGCTTCCAACAGGCAACTGTGCAAGCCCCAGGGCATTTGTGGGAAATGGTAGTGCAGCTCCCAACATAGCAGTTGGTCATCTGGCAAAATAATTAAAATTGGTGAAAGTTTGATGACTATGAGTCATAATTTTCCACAGCAATAAAATACCTCTGCATTAAACTCTTTCTGAACCAATCTGTTCCTTTTCCCCATTTGTAACACATGCCCCCAGTAAACCATTGCCCCCAAATTCCTGAGTAGTCACTAAACATGGATTATCACCAAGATATATGTCATGTATCTCTGTATTTTAACTGGTATGTTTAGACCATTTATATTTAATGGAATTGTTAATATGGATTTAGGTCTACCATTTTATTATGTTTTGTTTGTCCCTGTTTTTTCCCTTCACCTTCCTGCCTTGTTTTGGGTTATATGAATAATTTATCTATTCACTTTTTAGCTATATCTCACAATACTTTCTTTGTAACTGTCATAAAGATTACACACCTAATATTTTAGTCTAAATAGAGTTACTGTTTTACTTCATGTAAGATGTAGAAGCCTTCAGGTGAGATGTAGATACTTTAACGTAGTCAACATATGTATTACCCAAGTTTTCCCCAAAATAAGACCTAACTGGAAAATAATCAGCCTTGAAAACTGAAGATCAAAAATGCCAGCCCCAATCAGCCTATCCTTGCCTTACCTGCCATCACTATTCTCTTACTCAGTAGATACTCTAAGTCAGGATTGAAATAATAGAGTATGTATTCTAACTACTGTGCAATTCAGTTTGAAATAAATTAAAAGATGACTAGAAAATCCCAAAATATTTAGAAATTAATCAACACAGCTAATAGTTTTGGTATGGTTTTAATGATGACATATTTTTGGAAATGTAACAGCATTGTTTGTTAAGCAACTACTGCACGCCAGGCAATAGTACACAGGACACTCTTTTCCTCTCCCTCCTGCCCATTATTCAGCATAGAAGGAAACAATTATTAAGCACCTTTCTTGTGCCTCTTTTCTGGCTCCAAATATAGTGTCAAATAATGAGTTTGCTTTGTGGAGATACAAGACAGGACAGATACAATATGTAGAAAGTCACAGTCCCTGTGGGGCGAGATAAAGCTATAGGCGAGGAAAGTGCTGCAGATAGGACATGGCCATGTTAGCTTGGCTGTCCAGGAACAGCTTTTGGAGAAGGTAACTGCTGAGCAGAGACCCCAAAGAGGGAAGGCAGCATCCAGAGGAAATATTCTGGCCGAGTGTCATAGGTCCCCAGGACAATGCAGGGGTGGGTGTGTTGGAGGAGCAGCACAGTGTCCAGGGTGGCTGGTGTGGGGCGATTACAGGTCCTGTGGCAGATGAGTTGTGAATGACAGCATTTTAAGGTCTGCAAGACAATGTCCCAGTCCTCTGTTGTGAGCATTTAGATGAGGTCAAGTTTGGTGTTGATATTAAAATGGTTCTCACTGCCTGGTCTGAAATGAGCTAGAGACCTTGGGAAGCCAGAGAGGAAGCTCTTCTGGTCATCCAGGTCAGTGGTAGCTCATGGCCAGGTAGGCCATGCTGGTGACCAGTGATGGGGAGAGGTGATCAGACATAGACAGAATCCATATTTTGAAGGTGGGGTGGGCATAGTTGGGTGAGAGAAGTGAGCTTAGTCTGCTTCTTCCTTAGCTTATTTTCCATTTATTCACCCAACAGAGGGTTACTGACCAACTTCTCAGAGCCAGCTCTAAGCAAGGCCCTGGGATAATACTACAAGCAGAATCCAGATGGTGTCCTTGTCCTCAAAATGAAGGTAGAGCAACGGGGAAGATACCAGTTAGTCAAATAATAAAAAATGCAAAATAATGAATTTCTCCTGGGATGAATGTTCTAACAGAGAAGGGATGGGAACTGGCAGAAAGGGAAGAAGGAGGCTAATCAGGGGGAAGGAGGCTCTGGGAAGAAGCCACACTTGTGTTAAAGAGGAGCAGAATTGTCCCGCTGCAGGAGGCAGCTGGAATGGAGGAGCAGATGTGGTCCTGTGCCAGTCAGAGGATCCTGAGGGCCACACTGCGAACCACAGGAAGGGCTTCTGCCCCAGTCCCCTGAGAGAAATGGGATTCATCTGAATGTTTTAGATGGAGACAGGAAGAGATGCTCGAGTAGGGAATGGTTTGCAAAGACTTGTCAGGACTGGTGGTGGCTGGAGGCATCCACTGCTGCACTTGTCCCTGGCCTCTCTCAGGTCGCCACCTTCTCCTGGCTGCCTGTCCTGACGTCAGTGTAACCTACTTCCACAGTGGAGAGGGCCCAAAGAACCTATCTCAGTTTCCTATTGTCTTTTTTCTCTTTATTCTTAGGTTTCTCATAAGAGAAACCATACAATATTTAAGCTTGTGTATTTGGTGGACTGTTTCACTGAACTGTATGGCTTCCAGGTGCATCTGTTTTCCTACAAGTGACTCAAGTTTGTCCTTTATGGCAGAGTTGTACTTCACTGTGCCTCAGTACCACATTTTCCTTGCCCACGCATCTGTTGGACACATAAGCTGCTTCCAAGATTTAGGTACTGAGTTGTGCTGCTGTAATCATGGGTGTGCGTGCATTACTGTAATAGGGAGACTTCAGCTCTTTCTGGAAGGGTAATAACTGGGTGGAATGGGATTTCCAGTTTCATTTTTTTGAGGACTCTCCACACTGACTTCCACTGATGGTTGTACTGGTTTACATTCTCAACAATGTAGAAGGATCCCTTTGCTCCCCTGCAGCCTCACCAGCATTTGTTATTTGGATTTTTTTGATGATGGCCATTCTTTGAGGCAAGATGGAATCTCAGTGCTATTTTAATTTGCATTTCTCTAGTGACCAGCAACGTTGAACTTTTTTGTTTTTCGGCACCAGGGATTGAACTCATGACCTTGTGCTTACCAGGCAGGTGCTTAGGCCACTGAGCTAGATTCCCGGCCCCTAATGTTGAACACTTTTTCACGTATTTATCGGCTATTTTTATTCCAAGAGGCTTTATTCAGTTCAGTTGCCCCTTTTTTTGATCACCCCCACACTTAAGTCATATCTGAGCATGCTGTCCTCTTCTCCAGATCCATTTCCAATTCTTGGGGTTCTCATCCACCTTGGGGGGCACGCACTGAGCTCCAGCCACACTGCAGGACCTTTGCTGTCCCATCCAGCTGCTCTTGTTCCACCTCCCCCAGGAAAGCAATCCCTAATCATCATGATGTCTTTGTGTCCTTCGCTGAGACTTTGCTTCTCCAACTGACCCTGAGCAACACAGAATCTGGCACATGGTACAGGTCCTGCATTGGGCCAGGGGAACCCGAGGAGAGTCACAAATGGGGGAACCATTTCTAGGAGAATGGGTGTCATGAGAAAGCACAGGATCGGGTGACAGGTGAGTGGTGTTCCTTAGCAGGCTGGGACCTCCATGTCATTCCTTCAATGTGGGTCACCTCTTCCCACTTCCTTACTGGGATCTACAAAGCGTTGGTTGGAATTGTGATGATTTCCTTCCAGCTCTCTGAAGCATGTCTCCCACCATCAGAACCAAGGGTGGGTACAAGGCCTTTTATGCAATGTTTTGGATTCTTTCAAGATCTCTAAGTAAGGGAGAGGAAAAGTTAAAATAGGGACTAAATGGAAAAATGAGGCTCTCAAGGAAACAGGAAACTTGACATGCTGTAGGGTTTCATTTCTCATGTGAAAAGCACATTTTCTTCAACCTATCATTTCTGAAATAAATGAGCCACGATCATTTAATGTGAATGCATCCCAGACCTGAGTTGGGCCCTTGTAATTTGGAATCAAAAATGACTGACGGGTTGACGGAAAAGTTCTGCCAATAAATTACATACATCCTGTTAGTTCAGTTTCATACCTAAAAATATCTCGAGTCTAAAGAGATGCTGGCAATGGTTATAGATTGACAGAAAAAAAATTCAACCATAGAAACTAAGCAAAATTATATCCATACTCCCCAAGCTGTAGTTAAAATTAATTTGAGACCAAAAATCAAATATGCCAGTTCAACATGTAATTCATTGACTATTTAGTACAATGCTAACTTAACTAGATTTTTAGCACTGTGTAGACTCAGCATCCAGATCAGCTTTGGGTGTTTTCGTTGGGTATTTCCCTGAGTAGGGGTGGGCTGCGTGTAACTCCATGAAGTGTCTGTTTCAGAAAGAAGCTAGGTGATAGCAATAAAGATAGTGGGCATTAGTTCTAGACTGTCAAATTTGCTTACTTGCTTCAGTTTTTCCATCTAAAAGGCAGGTCCTTTTAATTCCCGCCATACCAGACTGCTTACAGCTGTGTAGCCGGAAGTCATTTCCACACAATTAGACAAAGTACAGACTCCCCACAGGAAGCAATTAGGAGGCTTAGACTTTCTCAGATAGCTTTTTGGAAACGTCTTCCACTTCCTGGTAGAAAACCAGTATCTGGTTGCAAAGGAGCTGGAGGTGTGCATGACCTGGGCGGAAATGAGGAAGCCGTTCCTTAGCTACTGTTCACCATCTTTGTTGCCAGTGGGGTCAGGTAAAGCTAAATAATTTGTCTAACCTCATCTCCTTTCCCTACCTTCAGGGAAAACTCCTATAAGATCACTGTAAACACAATTATGCTGTGCGGGGCTCTCATTAATCTAGGACAAACCACAGCCTGACATTCACTGGGCAGCATTTGCTCTATTTTTTTCTTAGCTTGTTTTCAGCACCAACTTATCCTCACACTTCCTACACCCAGAGGTAGTTATTTGTACAGTATGATGTTGGGGGAAGACAGAATTGACCAGAGCCAAGCTTTGCCATGCAAAAGTGGAGTCCAGGACCCAGAGATGGTCACTGGATTCTTTGGACAGGCCTTCAGGAACCCCAAGTTCATTTCGAAGTGCTGAAAATGCTGCCCTGATACTAAATAGGGGACAAGTCCAGGGGTCACATAGCCAGTGCCTCGTGTGCATTCGTTTAGCAAATATTTATGAGACCTCCCCCCTCACCAGTTTTTGCTAATTCCAAACTAGACACAGGGCTACTATTATGGACCAGAGAGATGTGAGGTCTACCTTGAGACCCAGAATCTACTGGCTTTGGACTGGAGTTCTGTCACATCCCTGTAGGTTCAGACATTAGCCAGGGACAGCCACAACTCTGAGCTCAAGAAAAACTGTGTATCAAATTCTTTCGACCATAACCCACAATAACGAAGACACCAAAATTTAATCTCAGTGCATGAAGAATATTTATGTACATAGATTTAAGATACATGTATATAAGTATCAATGCATATAAAAAGTTCCGGAAATAGTGTGTTTATTAAAGTAGGATACACTCCAATTTTTTTTTTTTGAAAACACTATGACCCTTCTATTGAAGGTGTAGGTGTAGGTTTGGTTTGTAGTTGGCCCTTCTTTGGAGCTTAGGGTGTGGTGACTTTGGTGGAACTGTGACCAAATGAAAGTTTTCAAAGAGTTGAATTGTGGTATGGAGGACAAAGAACATACTGCTCTAGTTTGAGAGACTGGGGTCCAAGCCAGAGAAAGTGGGGTTCAATGGTGGACAGAGGCTAGTGGTAAAGACTACCAGCTGTTGACAAAACTCTGTCCTGGGAAGTGAAAGCAGGGGAGGATGACAGTCCATCATGGTCCTAAAACAGGGGGCCTTGGGGATTTGCAGGGAGAAGGGGCCAGGCTCATTACAAAGTAGCCTCATCTAGAGTGGAACACACCCACCCAAAGGAATAGGGTATGTATACAAAAGTCCAGGTGCTTGTGAGTCTGGCCTCTGGAAGGACTTTCCCTCCTCCAGAATCCAGGCCCTCCTCAGCTGCCTTTTCTCTGGGCTACAGAGGCGGCAGGGACAGAGACTGTGACATTACACACAGTGGCACCTTGAGTTCCCTGTGCTTTCTGCAAAGGAAGTGGGGAAGAAAAATCTAGAAGACCCTTATAGATAATCAAACCAGCACTACATGGAGGAGTGAATAGATTTGTCATCTTTTTCTTTGGATGGCAGAACTAGAATCAGTGAGCGGTAGAAACAGGAAGGTGGAATCTTGAGTAGATGCTGTTCAAGCCTGCAAGTGGGATGCAAATGCCTAGAATTGCTCTGGAAATTGGGTGATCCATTTGCCTTCATGCCAACCTTTCTTGAATTCCTTATTTGTACAGCATGCAGTGCAATTACTTTTGAAGATCTCACAAGAAAATTCTGCACCGATTAAGAAATAGCATTTGGTAACTTTAATTTCTCTCAGTTCTAAGATCTTACTCAAGGGTACAGGAGCCTAGGCTTAGGAAGAAGATCAGACAAAGACTCAGGGATGGGAGCACCTTTGAGGCCCGCACTGACAGAAACCACAATTTAGACCCACACTGGAACCCCACAGCCAAGAGCTGCTCTCTCTGAGCTCTGTTATTCACAGGAGGAAGTTTGAGTCCTCAGTCATTGAGACACTTTACCTCCCTACTGCTCCCAAATAGTGTTTCTCCGTGACCTGCCCTAGCTGATGCTCTGGTCTGTGCTGACTTTTCCAACTTTTTGGAAGCCTCTCTCTGCCTCTTCACTGTGGTCCTCATGCCCAGCATCTGAAACTTTCTCCATGAAGCTTTCCTTTACTGCCTGGACAACATTCTATCCTGCTGCCCATCACACATCCATCTGTAGTTGTCATTTGGGACTTTTTACACTGTTTGATGGGATCTCCTAGGTAGGTGTTTAACTATGGGCACCACTGTAATAATTCGCCTTACCATCTGGATGATAGTCTTCTCATGGGCAGGGGCCACACACTCTACTGTTATACGCTCTTTGGTTTGTCACTGCATGGCAGTCATTCACTGACCTCAGTTCTGTGTGGCCGGCAATGATCTGGAAATCTGGAAGGAGTGTAGGGTCTTTTGTTTTCTTGTGGGTGTGCAGTTGCCTAGGATGGGCCTCACCTCTCCACCATCTCCAGCAAGACTTGTATTTTTCTGCAGCCCACTTCCTCAGCACCCTTAGCTTGTTCTGCCTTGTAGCTTTTTCTCCTTGTTGAACTATTTAAGGATTATGTCCTGAAGCCCCTTCCTTGCAGTTTTTCATGCAGTGGTGAATGCTGGGCCTTAGGGAAATTCCCAGAAGGAACACAGTATTGGTTCTTGGAGGCCTGTCCCATACACGGAAATGCAGTGTGATGTGTGGTCATGTTACACAGTGAAACCATTTCTTTCCATACTCAGGGAACTTCAGGGGGAAGATTATTAAATTCTTGCCTTATACCACCCTCATCTTCCTGACCCTGTTCCACATGCACACCCCACGATCTTCTCTGCATTTCTAAACATCTTATGGAACTGCACATTAAGTTAGTGTAAGACAGAAATTCTATCTTCTCAAAAACAAATCAAAACCCTAGTTTCTGAAAACATTACTTTTCTTAAACCGATAGATGGAAAGGATAGAATTGTGGGATTTGTGTGTTGTGACCCAAATCAGTAATTTCTACATTTTTACAGATAAGGAAACTGAGGTCCAGAGAGGTTAAATCACTCACGTGAGGCCACACAGTTCATTCGTGATTGAACTGGACTTAGCTTTTCCATCTCTGGGGTCCTGGTGGCTAACCTTCAGTGGGGCTGAAGGCAAATCCCAATAGCTTATGAATAGCTCTTTCCCTCCACAGGCTTGGACATGCCCTGATGAAAATTAGTTAACTGCTGTTTTATTTGGACGTCATAACCCTGGCATTTGTTTTGAAATTGATTGGCCCTGACTGTTTGCTGGTATCGCAAATAGGCTGAAATTATTCTATTGTTATTCAAATTGCATGCTTTCCTGAAAGGCTTGTTCGATGCAAAACTTGGAAAACCAAATAGGTTAGAGCTTTAAAAAGTTATTTTCTAAAGATGAAAGAAAAAAACATTTTCTAGATAACCAGAAAGGTAATGATTATTAGGAGTTGATGGTATACATCCGATCTGAACATTGGAAGTATAGAGAGGGCTCGTAGAAGATCATGTTTGCCAACTCTTTCAATGAATTCTTGCAATTAGATTCGTTTCAGCAAACACTGACTGCTGAATCACAAGGTAATGTTCAAGCAGGAGCATTGAATGGATCTCAAGGAGCACAAAGCCAGGCAATTGAAGACTTTGGTAAATGTTCTCCAGAGCATGCTTTGGGTTTGAGAACTCAACTTTTCTCCACATGAAACCGATTACCCTTTGGTCAAAGATATATGAGGAGCTGCCTTGTCCTTGAATTCTTAAATCTATACTTTTTAAAATTTACCTTTATTGAATGCATTTATAACACCTGGTAGATTCTTTAGATAGAACAACACATTCCATGCATTTCCTGTGGATAAACACTATACTTGTGATGGATCCTTTACATACGCGTTGCTTTATTGAATAAGTAGAGCCATGATTCGTTAATCCCCAAACTAGTTTCTCTAAGTGCCTATAAATAGAGGAAAGGAAGGGAGCCACCATGGAAAGCCTATGGTCACCTTGTGTCCCATTCTGTGTTTTGCAGATATTTTATAGATATTGGCAATATCTTTCCCAAGTGTTCCTGAGTAAAGAATCTTGTCACTTTAAACTATTTCAAGTCTCTCTCTTTGATATATTTTTCATCATTCTAACCTTCTGTATTCTAATCTTTTGCCGTTTTCTCCTTTGTTTCCTGGGTTGCTTTGCCCAGTTTATCATGCTTTTGGGGGATGGAGGAGGAGACTGATGCAAATTACCCTAGTGGGACTGGCTGGATTCAGGAGTTGGGGAAGCATCTGCATTCTCAGAAGCACGTGATGCATCTGGAGTCTCTTTGGCCCTGGCTGTACCCTGGATGATGGCTGGGAGTAGCCTGAGGGCCCCCTGTATTCCTCTAGTGACAAGTTCTTGGTGGGGATGCCAGCTGGTTACAGACCTGCTAGATGCCAAGTGTTTCTTCCTGCAGTAGTTGTTAGGCTTCCAGCTATGGTGTAGAAATGCCGACATATTTTGGTTTATTTCCCTTCCACTTCCCAAACCTGTTGATTGTCCGATTAGGTGCACAAATAAATTATCCCAATTTCCTCTTCTGCCAATGGAATCTTTCCAAATTCCTCTAACAGGACTCTGGAATCCAAGCCTTACATTCTTGCTGGAATCTGGGTTTGTCACAATGGGAGGCACCCTCAGCATCTAGATTACTGCTGCCAATTATTTTTCATCACAGCTGGGGAAGCCTTTTTACAAACCAAATTTTAAATATTAAATAGATTTTCGTTGCAGTAGCATTACCGTGGGAATCTAAATAGAGCTGAGGGAGAGAGGAGACAGAAGAGAAAGATTCTACCTGCCACTTGACTGACTGGTGATACACTCGAACTATGTGTAAGAGGGGAGAGGTGATTCTTCTCACTTAGTTTTGGCATCTTTTACTCATCAGTGTATATTTGTGCGATTTAGGATTTTCTTTTTTTTGAGACAGGGTCTCACTATACAGTTCAGGCTGGCCTTGAGCTCACTTTGGAGTCCAGGCTGATCTCCATCTTGCAACAATCCTTCTGCCTCAGCCTCCTGAGTGCCGAGATTACAGGCATGTTGCCACCACCTCCAGCTAGGATTTTTTAAGAGTAACTTTTATTCTATGTCATTTTCCTTTGTGAACCAATTCTAGGACCTTACAAGTATGGCTGCTTGGATGAAATTTGGAACAAGTGCAAACACATCCTCATTTCTTGCCTGTTTCCTCATCCTCCTTGATACAGATTTCAAGGAGCATCATTTTTAAGTTCATGAACTAGACTACATCCATTCCACGCACAACAGAACCTAGATCTGGAGATTGGCACTGGTTTGGTCAGGGTTACATAGCTGGTTAGTAAGAGTGAGCAACTGAATTTCTACTCCTGAGACCCACAGGCCACTGCCCTCAAAAGAGCATATTGGCTTCCCCTTTCTTCTTTTGGTTCCCCATCTCCCCTAGCACCTTGTAAACATTTATTGTCCATGTCTGGTGCCACTTAGTTCAAGCTGAGTGCAGATTTCCTAAGGGTCTGTTGCCAATGATCACCTCTGGAACTCTACCCACTCCTACTGGAATCTAAAGCTGATTCCCACCCCCTACATTTCCATCACCACATGTATAGAAGCTTAGATCGTCCTTACCACCCAGCTCTACGGAGCGAGGGCTCTAGAACAGTGTGAACCTGGATGGGGTTTGTCTAGGGCGATTCTGGAATTCATTAACTATCACTAACCTACTGTTGGAGAGGTGTTTACAATGGACCTGGCACCTGGTGAGACACTTTATGAAAATTCTATTAGTCAACTCCTACAGCAAGTCCCGAGGTAGTGTTTTCCGTCTTCCAGATGAGGGAGTGCGGTTCTGAGGGACCACATGCATTGTAGCTAGAATGGAACTCTGGCCTTTCTGTTCTGAAGCCTGCACTTCAGACTTCGAGGCTCTTCTGATTCATGGTCATTTGGAATCAGAGCATCTGTACACCATCCACAGCTCCATTCCTGGTATAAACTATCATATGCCTCTAGCAGTCAGGGAAAGGAATGGGGTAGGCTGCCACTTTATGAAGCAACCTAAAATGATTTTACCTTCAGTTTTTAAGGCCAAGTTTATGGATGAACTTGATCATCCAATTCTGAAATCCTAGGGGAAGCGGGCAGTTTGGAACTTGAGGCAAGTTTAGGGAAAACAAGGAACTAATACTTCTCCTAGCACATAATAAAGTTATGGAACTCATTACCTTGAGAGGCTGTGCAGACAGGAAATATAAATGGATTAAAAAGAGTTTGGACAAATTTATGAATGACAGAGTCATAAAAGGGTTCTAACAGAAGCTGGAATATACGAGGTGTGACTATAAAGTAATGAAAATCTTTTTTAAAAAATAAAAAACCAGGACACGTATATCCCAATAAATATGTCTTTTTCCCTCAGAGTAATTGCCTTAGGGAGAATACCGATTATTGCTTATTTTAACATTACTTGTTTGTTGAAAACATTTTTGGAACCCATAGAAATTTAAAGGACTAAACCCCGCCCCATTTAATAGATGAGGAGACTGAAATTTACAATGATTAAATAACTTGTTCACAAGTACCCAGAAGCAGTTCCGGGTCAGAATCCGGGTCACCTGTGTCCTGGTTCATTGCTCTTCCCTGCCATGTGTCTTCCGCTATACATTTCTTCAGTCTGTGGCAAATTCTTTCGGCTACTCTAACATGGTAAATCTTCATCTTTTGTTGATAAGAAACTGTGGAAGGATTTAGATTTAACTGTGATTAAATGTGTGTTCATGTTGTATTTGAACTTGTTCAATGCTTGAGCTTTTTTTTCTTTTTTTTAATCCAGAGGAAGAGGCAATAAAACCAGGCTTCTTTTGCTGGGTTGCCTAATACCTCCCCCTCCACTGGAGGCTACTTGAATGAAGTAGAGGACTGGTTTTTTCTCTTGAAGCCAAAGGAAGTGTTGGAGAATCAGCCCCTCTGGAGGAGAGGGGGGCATTTTGGAGCTCTCGGAACTCTTTCCCAGACACCCTGCAGAACTAATGCAAACAGCTCAAAGATGGTTTGAATAAGACGACGACCAGAGAGCTGACAAAGCAAGGTTCAAACCAGAGCAGACTGCGTAGAAAACGAGAACTGCAGAGCTCAGATGAAAAAGTGGAGAGAAAGCCCTTATCCCCTCAGAGGCAGCAAATGTGGGGACCAGGATGGATCACATCAAGATCTGATCAAAGACACAGGTCACTGGGAGCTCAGTGGTTTGTGTTCATTCATGCCCTGCCTGCCGAATTCACTTTGATCACCAAATATCCTTTTCACTTAGATTTCTAAGAAAAATAAGGGGGAGGTAAGGGATGGAGGGAGGGACTGGTACGGAGAAACCCCAAACTCCATGAAGCACGTCGGGTGACTTTTTGCTTAGGCTTGGAAACTTTGCTTCCTCAAATGGATTTACAGCCTTGAACCAAAACTAACAAGGAAAAGACAAACATGTCACCAAAAGGAACATGTTGACATGTGTTGATGTCTCTGCCAGACTTCATAACACAACCCACAACCCTCGGAGCTGGCTGGGCGTGCGTCCTGGTTGATGGTGTGGTTCTGTGGAATTCTGGGAGGAGATATACCAGAGAGGTCCGGGCCAGCAAAGACAGCTGGGAATGGTGGCTCTTGGGCCTATGACTGCGGCTGTAAAACAAACTGATCTTTGTTTTGTGATTTTTGAAAGTTGTGTAACAGAAGACCTGAATAGGATAGAAATGAAAAAGTGGGGTTATCAGATTTGGCCAAATCTGTGGAGTGGAATCAGCAGGCAGAGAGAAGATATGGATCTATAAGTTTTCTGAGACACATATACACACACACACACACACACAAGTGCACACATTCATGTGCAGGCCGAAAGCACTTCTGTAGGCATCCATGAGTCATATTTCCTTGGCAGGTGGTGGCCAAGTCTGCAGTGTGGTGATGGAGTGGATGTATTGTCCTATTCTGCGTAGAGGCATGGACAGACGCACCTGCTGCTACACACCCACCCTTCACAACAGAATTATGTCCATTTGGGCTAAGAAAGGGGGCAGGGAGGGTTGAACCTTAGCTGTAGGTGTGAAGTTGCTAATAATCAGAAGCTACTTATTCCAAAATGTCTACAATTCTCCTTAATCCCACCCAGGCTCCATCCCAGCCCCACAGAGCCTTGTAGATTTTACAAATGCAGAGGCTCAAAAGGGACCCCAGAATGCTATTTTGAAACAAACCCTCATTTCTTGGTGCCCCATTGCTTTCCTGAAATGAGATAACAACAGTCCCTTCTGCCTTGGGTGGGGGCTGCTGGCACTGTTGCTACCCAGAGCAGCATCGTCCTTGAGGTACGACTGAGGGGCATGGCTTACTCTGCAATGTGGTGAAGGTACAGGGAGTTGTGGCACTTTTGTGTCTTAGGAATGAACAGCTTTCTGACACTCTTTGCTTATCTATGCTACTGATCACCAGGCTGGAATGGCTTTTCTTATTCCTCCAGGGTTTTTGGCAGAAGTGGCTCTAGGTCGGTGGTGGGCAAGGCTATGTGTGTGTCATAGTCAGGCCATAGTGGGCTCAAAGGTGCTCGAGTCCAAAAAGGGGGCATTTTAACCAGTGCATTTCCACCCCTCTCCATCCAAACCTCTGGCTCTGGCTACTCCTAATCTTGGATTAGAGAAAATCTCTTTGGAAGGTGGCAAGTTTTATTGAAGAAAACTCATTTTCAAATCAGAATACACGTTAAAATTGAAAATACCTTGAAACTAGGAAATGGAGGACAAGCAATGCCTGTCAGACTGCCTCATTTGAGCCACAAGCAGACTGAGGACCAGGACAGGAGCTTCTGGCAGCCCTCCGTGTTGTCACCTAAGGCACTGATGACTAACCTTGGACACTTATTGGGTCCCTGGCAAACTAAATATCCTTGACCCCATCCTAGGACTATTTCTCATGGGTTGAAGAGAGTTAATCTCAGCTCATTTTAGCTGTCTTGAGTTTAATGGAAGAAATCTCTTGACTTCAAATGGAAATTTCATAAAGAGCAAGGAGAAAACAAACAACAAACACACAAACAAAAAAAACCAAAGCAGAGCAAAAACCCAGGCCTTTGGCAGGAACAGAAAGCCCTGACAGTCTGAGGTGGGGATGTCCAATGAAGAGGCCCCCAAAACTGGACCAGGCCCCTCTCTGAGGCACCACCGCAGGTCACAATGCCCCAACTTCGGAGGTTTCCCCACTGCTTAACCCACACACAGATC
>RJWT010030377.1:0-14653 GCA_004365215.1 Cuniculus paca | reverse complement strand
CCTTGAAGCAAGACAAAAGGGCAACTGCAGGCTCTGGCTCACCCAAATCCTTCTAGCTCAGTAGTCACAGTCAGCAGACAATCAGGTTACCAGTAAACCACGATCTGCTCCTGAGTGCTTTTCTAAAAATGCACTGTTCCGCAGCTATTGAACCTCAACCACATTGGCAGTTCATCCCTGCCACTTCCTGCAGCCCACCAGCACCGCCCCCAATCACGCTGTGCACCTAAGAAATGCCAGCGACACCATGCCTTGTGGTCCTAGCCTGTCACTGGGCTTTGACCATCTTGGTGCCCCTTGCAACTAAAATACATCTCTCATCTGTGTTTTATTAGTGCATATTTTTAGAGATATTTTTCTTTTCTTTTCTCTTTTTTTTTGTTTTTTTGGTACCAGAGATCGAACTCACAACCTCTTGCTCACCAGGCAGGCACTTGTGCTGCTGAGCTACATCCCCAGCCCCACTCGTCTGTTTTTTACTCTTGCTGTACCCCGCGCAGGAGAGAGGTGGTCGCAGGCTAGGGCCCCGATAAGTCTCGTGGCAAACAGTGAAGTGTCCTAGAGGCTGGAACCCAGGCAGGACGCCTCTGTCCCAGGTGGCGTGGGAAACAGTCTCCAGCACCTGGACAGGGTTCAGGGAGCTCTGAGCTGGTCAGCAGGTCATGACCCAGGGTTGCCTCTGGGATGCTTTCTTTTTCTGTTGCCCTCCCCTTTCATCACCTTGAACATGAAGGAAATGTTTTGTCAGAGTGTGGCATGAATGACACCTGTGATTCTGCAGGAGTAGGGGAGCAGTGTCTTTTCTCTGTGTGTGGCACGTGGGCACTTGGTCATGACCAGAAGGTGGCTGAGCCTGCTGAGCAAGGGATGATGTAGTAGGAGCATTTCCACCACCAGTCAGTCCACATCTGAGTCCAAGGCAATGGGAAGTCATGTCCTGGAAATGATTCTCTTTAGGGAAGATCGCCTTTCTTTCACGCACAAAGCAGACACCAAGACCTTCAAGCTACATCAATGACTTGTCTCAGTGTGAGGCTACTGGTTTAGAGCAGAAGGAGCATGCAGTGGACATAAAATCTGAGAGCAAGACCTGAGTCTCTGGCTCTGACTCATTAGCTTTGTGATGCTGGACACTCATTATCTTTAACCCTTAGCAGTGCCAGAAAATGAAAATATTCTACCTGATTAATGGACTTGCAAATGTTGTTCACAGATTCTGAGCTCATCTTCCAGGTTTAGTTTCAATATTAAGATATTGATGTTGATTCATTCGAAATTGAGGTCAGATTATTATCATCAGTTGGTAGGGTGGTAAAAAGAGTAATAGTTATGGTTTTGGGGAGTGTTCTGTAGTGTTCAAGTCCTTGAACTATGTTGAGGGCCACTCAGTTAAACAGAGGTCATCCCAAAAGTGATCAGCCTGGCAGCAAAATTTAATGTATCATTGGTCTTGATGTGTTGTTATTTAAAATGTGACACATTTGAGGGCTGAATGA
Source organism: Cuniculus paca (assembly GCA_004365215.1). NCBI lineage: Eukaryota > Metazoa > Chordata > Mammalia > Rodentia > Cuniculidae > Cuniculus > Cuniculus paca. The sequence goes on along the minus strand of RJWT010030377.1, from coordinate 13,157 downwards.
TTTCCTTACAATCAACAAGGAGGCCAAACTTCTCCAACAATTTGGAATTTTATTCCATCCATATCCATGCATAGTAACAACATTTGTTGAGAAATTATTTCTATCAGAAGTAGAACATTATCTCTGTGATCACCAGGTGCAGTATTGCTACTCTTATATTTAAATAGATCTTATATATGAATTAAATTCATACTTGCAGCATTGAGTTCAGGGTTTCGATTTAGACTGTGCCTTTCGAAAGATAAAACTGGTTAATACTACCTCATTCCTTACAATACTGCTTCCAGTAATTCTGTTCATCTTTATAAAGTATTGCATTTAACAGCAAAGGTTTAAAAATTGACAGCTGCATCAGCGAAAGAAAATACAAGTACTATACAAGAAAAAAATTGCCATCTTCATTTGACATACATGTTTAAGATTAAGAAAATGGACAGAAACATACGGCTACATACAAATGCAAAGCCTAGTGAGTAAGAGACTGTATCTGCTAAAATATAAAGTGCAAACAGAGCCTGATTATCCAAGAATTGAAAGCTTAAGGCGAACTCCTAGCTTGTGTATTTAGGACATCTTTGCAGGTTATATTTTAGCATATACACATATCTGCAACAGCATATAAGAAAAAAACCAAGATACACAAGTGCTTTTGAAGCTATTTCTAAAATGCTGTTCTGTATTGTTTGTGACTATTTTCTTTAAAACCTACTATACAGTGCAAACCATATGTGCTACACAATAACTATACAATAACATTACAAATGACTTTAATATAAAGTTTTTAAATAAAAAATAACATAACCACAGCTATGAATACTGCTGGTAAAATAAATTAATTTTTTTTGAAAATGGCACCAAGAATACACTTTACTAATGGACTGTAATGAAATTACATCTTAAGTCTTCAACTCAGCCATAATGAATTAGCTCCTGATCACCAGATGTAATTCAAACAGCTTGCGGTTGTGTTGTGTTTTGCTCCGGACTGGTTAGAACAACATACTAAACACTGGTACCAAAGGTGACTGATGTTTACGGAGTCCTTGATTCATTTGACGTGCTCCGCGGCGTGTGACGAGCAATAGAACTTCTTGTGAGTTATAAAGTTTGAAAGGTTGTTGAACTGGATGTCACACAGCCGGCAGTACTTGCCGCTGCCTGGGGCCTGCGTGGAGCCGTTCACGCCTTTTGCTATGCTAGACAACTGTTCCTCAGCAGAGGGAGTGGCGGGGGAGACATTCTCGTTCGCAGCTAGCGGGTTCTCAGAGATCCAGGAGGGCGATTTGTGGCCGTCTTCCTGGGCCGGGTTCTGGGAAACGTTCTCTTGCTGTGGGGTGGCGGCTGGCCTCTCCTCCGGCCTCAGTCCCCCGTTCACTATGACCATGCCTCTGTTTTTGGGCAGCAGCGGCAGGGAATCTTTCTTCGGCGCAGCGCACCCGTTGGAGGAAGCCTGGCCCTTGGGAGATTCGTTCTCTGCGTTTGTGCTTTGCTCTGTGTCAGTGTTGTGGATCACGAGAGAGCCAGCGATGTAGTCGCCAGGCTTTATGCCGTAGTACGGGGAGAGCTGGTCGGCTGCTTTGGCCTTCTTTATTGCTCCAGGGTAAAGGCATTGGGGAAGAAGCAAATGCTTGTTTTCTTCTTTAGTAGCAATGAGCTGAGCCGCTTCGCTGAAGACTTTCAGGCCTTGCAGGGTGGCGAGATGGGATGAAAATAAGTTTCCATTGGGAGAAGGCTGCTTCAGATTCCCATTCTTCTCGCACTTTATGATGCTTCTTTCATAGCCGACGTCTGGGCTGTTTCGTTCGCTGTCTGGGTTGGGAAACCCTTTGCCATCTAGTTGGCCTAGCTCGCTGCGCTGGTGGGCGGTGACCGGGCAGAAATTCTGCTTGTGGGCCAGGTAATTCTCTACCTTGTTGAAGCTGATCTTGCACACGGTGCACTCATGGTAGTCCAGCAGCCGTTTGGGAGACGTAGTCGTCCGCTCAGACTGCGACAAACACTTCTTGCTGAGATCGATGGGCACGTCCATCTCCAGGCAGGACATGCTGGAGTGAGTGGTGTCGCATTTGGACACAGGGACACACTTGTTGATGGCCAGGGAAGTTTCCAAGTGCTTGGAGACCACTCCGGGGAAGATGTCACACCTCGGGTGGTAGCACTCGCCCAGCCCGTCGCTGGCCTCTTGGGTGGAGCTACAGGGGTTGCTGAGGTTGGCCACGTCGAGAAAGCGCTGCTGGACCAGCGGCGCCCTCTGCTCCTGCTCGGGCAGGCACATCTCGTACATCTTCCTCCGCTTGCGAGTGCGCATGGTCCTCTGCATGGCAGGCACTTTGCTGGACGCAGACCTCTTCAGCGGTGGGTCGTGCCGCGTGGCACAGTAGTACTGTTTGTGGACCATGTATGTTTCGTGTCGGCTGAAGGTAATGTTGCAGGCTTCACAGGTCGTCTTATTTGGGTCACTCTCCCCATCCACCACGGGGACACTGGCATTTTTCACATCAACAGGTTTTCCGTTCACTTTGTCATCACTGCTGTTGGCAGTGGAGAGCTTCTTAGCTTGAATGGAGAAGTCCTTGTCATGGCCCTTCCCGTTTGGCCCGATTAAATCCAAGACAGTGGATGAATTGATGCAGGGGGCTTGAAGAAGCGGGTTCTCAGGATCTGCAGGGTGAGCGGCCGGGTTGAGGAGGCCGATGGAGGTCTGGCCCGTGTTGGGACTCACTGCTTCTGGCATCTTTTCTGCAACCCCTGGGAACTCTGGGGACTTGGCCATCTGCTGCCAGCGGCTGCTGCAGTAATGCTTTTTGTGCACGAGGTAATTATCCAAATTATTGAAGGTTATGTTACACTCAAAACAAGTCGCCCCCTTGGGCATCAAGGGGCTGTAAATGACAGGCGGGTAGCTACTGCTTCCGTGCCTCAGGCGCCGATGCACCAGCTCGGACATCTTGGCTAAGATCTCGGAAGCCTGGGGGACCATGGTGATGTCTTGGGGAAATGCAAACTGAGACAGAAAAGGACCCATGGGGAAGGAAGGCCCGATGTTGGGCTGAACAGGCGACGAGGCGAGCCGCGGGCTAGAGGGCTCTGACTTTATCTTTGTGTAGGAAAAGCTTTGCTTGTTTGTCGCGGGTTGTATCTCGGGTCTCTGGCCAGTGAGAAAGAGCTGGGTCTTTTTCTCACACTTGTCCAGCTCCGTGTCAGAGCTCGCGTCTTTCGTCTGCATGGCCTTCTGGCTTGCAGGGGGCTCGCCTCTGGCCAGGGCGTCTGCGGCTGGCTGCAGGCCGTCTTCGGGTCCCCGTGGAGACTGCTCCAGGTCACTGTCCCTGGGCAGCTTGCTGGCAGGGCTGTGCAGCTCCTGGTGTGCCAGGAGCTCCCTCTGAGTCTGGAAGCCAAAGTGGCAGTGGTTACAGCGGAAGGCGGCTTGCGCGAGGTGGGAGAACAGGTGCTGGTGGAAGCTGATCACGGAGTCCGCCGTGTAGCTGCACACGGTGCATTTGAGACTGGCTCCAGGGGGCAGGGACTCCTCCACCTTCACGCCTAGGAGACAACACAAGGACACTCAGGACCACACGTGCTCACCCCAGAAGTCGGGAGCTGTTACCAGGACCTGTGGTCTTCAAGAGGACAGATGCTGATCTCTCAGGAGCCCCTGGGGGCACACTGTCTTGGGGCAGTGTGGTAACTGTGACCGCACTTCCGGTTCTCTACAGCATCCCCGTGGACACTACGGCATCCAGGTAGGATAAGTGTCCTTGTCCCATTGTGTGGGTCAGGAAAGAAACTCAGAGAGGCCACGGGGATTGACTATGGGAATAAAGCTAATAAGCGGCAGAGCCAGGCTTGATCTACATTGAGTTGCTGGTAAAAACTCATGTGCAAATAATGAACACACTGCACGCTAGAAACGGTCTCTACTCAGAATCCAAAGAGGAACCACCTTGCAAAGCGGTTAACGTTTCCTAATTTCTCTGTGGGATGAATCTAGAGCTCTGTCTGTTGGACTTGCCAAGCAGTCTTTTCTCTCTCTGAAGCTGGTGTGGGGGCAGATACCAAGCACTAAACCACGAGGGTCTCTTGGAAACAGCGCCCGCACCGCTGGCTGCTGCCAGTGCTAGTCAGGCACTGAACGTGGTGGCTCTCACCTGCACCAGACGGCTGAGGGTCACCAACGCCAACCCCAACTTCCACTTGACCGCCTGCAGGTGAGCCAGGCTCTGCCCTGCCACGCTGGACTCTGGACTAGAATGAGAAGCTGGAAGCTCGGCAGTGGTCCCCACTGCTTTCGCGATAACGGGGACTTCCTGTCCTTTCTTCTTTGGTCCAATTCCCATGTTTTGATGCAGCTGAAAGTTTCCCCTGCTGTGGCTCTTTTTGCTTTGTGTCTGACTTTATTCACCACCCTCTACCCCACCTTCCTCCTCTGCTTCATGACTCCCAGGAACTCGGCTCACTGGTGGGCAGGCATAGGGAAGTCAAGTGGGGGCGATGCTTTGTGGGCCCCAGGGCGAAAGCCTGCACTGCATTCGAGCCTAGGAGCAGGAGCTAGTTTTTAAAACTTAACATCTATTTCATATTTAATTATTTAACCTAGGCAGGCAATGGCTAGGGAAGTCACCCAGCGGTGTCCCACAGGTTTACTACCACGTGTGCTGAAGAACTGGTATTCTTAAACTCCAGCTTGCCCCATCCAAGAATCACCTTATTTAACGTTAGTATAACAGTGTAAATTTTGTCAACCTCAACTTGAAGTATGGCAAGATGCTGTGAGATTAAACTAATGACTGCTGGCATATAATTCTAAAATAAACAGCAATTTATTTTGCCACCTTGCTGTTAGGAAGCGGCTTAAAACAAGCTCCTTGGTTTCCCAGCCTTGTTTCTCTTTGGGAACACAGTACTAACAGTAGTTTCGCGTCCCAGAAGTCAACTAAGGTCTAACAATGGGTACCGCAGAAGCCATGGACATGTCACAGATTCATGCTGAGAAGTTAATTTCCCTGAAGTGTGACTTTTAATCGGGTCTATCAAAACAACAGCTTAATTCAGTGCATCAAATACTTGTTTTCCTGTATCTACGGGTCCTCTTTTTCCCCATGGGGAACACTGTGCTCAGTTTCCAAATGTGAGCTGACATGTGCAGCAGGAAATATTAATATAATACACAAAAGGCCTTGAGATTTTGTTTCCAAAATTATACCTTCTACCTTAGTTGAAAACAGAGGAGGGTCAGGCCTGTGGTCTGAGCACTGTGGGTGTTAGAAAACAAATCAGCCCTAAGTGCTTGGAGTAACAGGTGCTCAGTATACGCGGCATAAGGGAAGTGTGGACGTCCAGCAGGAGCGGTAGAGACAGCCAGACGCGCACCGGCCGCCCGGGAAGGGAAGCGCAGTCCCCGGCGGCCCGCCCCGCTTACCGCTGTGCGCGCTCAGGTGCATCTCCAGGGCGCGGGCGCTCGGGAAGCTCTTGGTGCACTGCGGGAAGGGGCATAGGCTGGACACCTGCGGGGCGCCGTCCTCGCTGTCCTCTGGCGCCGGGGCGGCGTCGCGCTGCCGCCCGCTGCAGTAGTACATCAGGTGGGCCTGCAGGTTCCGCTCGCTGCGGTACCAGATGCCGCAGGACTTGCACGGGAAGATGTCTTCTGCGGGAGAGCACAGGGGTCAGCGGCCGGCCACCTGGGGTCAGCAGGCAGAGTGGCTCGCCTGGACTCAGGCTCGGAACAGGTGGGCGGGCAGGCGGGCGGGTGGGCCTGCCTGTGTGCCTGGCTGTGCTTGGCGGCTCAAGAACAGGCTGTTATTTAATTTTTTGGGTATTTTTAAAGTTTTCATTTTTATCGGTTTATGTTTGCAGTGCGGGATGATCACATCCGTGGTAGAAGTGGGTGGTACGTCTGCTTAAGGTGTCTTCATTCTTTTCATAAACCCTTCCCCTCTGTCCCTCCCGGCTCCAGCTCTTGGTGCCCCTGCTCTGTGGAAAGTATCTGTTGCCTGGGTCAAGAAATACCACTGCCTGCACAATAACTTCCCACAAATACTTTAGAAAGGGGGGCTGTAGAAGACCCCAATGCTAAAAGCACAAAGTAGTTTTATACAGTGCTTATGGCTTAGAGAAATTATGCATTTAAAACAGTGGTGGAAGTAGGTTCACCTGATTGATAAAAGGCTAAAAGATCTGAAGGCCAGCCGGGGATCTAGCTCAGCAGCCTAAGCGCTTGCGTGGCAAATGCAAGGTTGTGAGTTCAATCCCCGGTGCCACAAAAAAAAAAAAAAAAAATCTGAAGGCCATACTGTTCACTTAGGAGAGCGTGCACTGTGGGGAGACCCCGTGCTGCACCTGTCAGAAACAAAAATGAGGCTGAGTCTCTGGCATTAGGGAATTTCCCATCTCCAGGGGTCCAAGCTAGGGAAGCCCCTGGTGACTGTCCCCATGGAGACTCCTCTGTTGCTGTGGGGCTGGGAAGGGGTGCTGGCCCCGCTGAGGAGCCTGGGGGGAGGAGGGGGAAGAGGGCTGTGAAGGGTGACCTGCCCTGACATGCGAAAGTTGCACTGCAGCCAGTCGGCTGAGGAGGGGCCCGGGTCATCGCGATCCAGGGCAGCCGGGGAGCCTGGGGGACGCACTGCCGTGGGCGCTGGTCTGCACTGCTGAGGCAGAGAGAGCTCGGGCGGGAGCGGAGAAAGCAGGGACAGGCTGTGAGAGACCTGGATGCGCAGTCGGAGCACATCCCCAGGGACTGGTCAGTCACTAATAATCTTAAGCAAGACAGGAACAGAGGCAGATGCCAGAGAATCCCAGAGTGGAGCCCGGTGTGGAAGGCAGTGGGTTTTGAAGGAAGAATGTGGAGGCCATGGTGGTCACCTGGTGGACAGGTCAGTGTTGAGCCACAGCTCCTAGCCATGCCCCAGCTGTTGAGCCCACGCGTGCACGGTCTCCCTGTCTGCACACAGGCTTTCTCCACGTGGGTGAGGGCCTAGAGCCACTGGCCCGTGATCACACAAGGGACAGGACTCAGGCTGGAGGCCAGTCTTAAATGCTCTTCCCTGGTGCCTCACCAGCAAGGTGGCCGAGAGGAAGACACCAAGGGAGTCGAGGTGACAGCCAGCTCACTGCTGCTCTGCATTAGACAGGTGGGCGGGTTCTGGATCCCCCCCACCCCCTGCAAAGGGACTCAGCCAAGCAACCAGGGCTCACCGTCCTGTGAGAGGGGCGGGGCTGGACACGTGGTAGGAAACACAGAGGTGCCCAGGGGTAGGGCACAGGGGTCTCCACTGCTGCAGGAACAGAGGGACTTGTACTTTGAGCTGCTGGTTTCTCCTGGGTGATTGTGTTAGAGGAGTCAGAAGGAAACCAGGACTGAACGCGGACCAAATCCGCTGTGAGTGGAATGAGGACAGTAAACACAACAGAGTTTCTAATAAAGTCATTTCAAAATCATGTACTCATTATTGAGCCTGCCTCTCCCGAGTTGATTGTGCTGATGGATCCTGGAGGCTACAGGGTTCAGCAATGCACCCATTGACCCAGGATACAGGCATCTGGCTAATTTCAGAAAAACGTTCTGCACATCTGTGCCCAGTTATTTGAGATTAATAGTCATCTTGCTGCCCAAAGCAATTGGTGTACTCACAAATACAACTGGAAGTAGTATTTGTATATCGGAGGCTCCCAGTAACACCAGGTTACTCGGAGTCCCTCATAATAAAACCCTTTTCCTCAGATTTAGGTTGAGCTCATGTTTCAAGTCCCACACTTTCCAAACCAAAGTGAGCACCAAGTAAATCAAATAACTACATGCGTAGCAAGAAGTTCTAATCATATGAGCTTACACTGGGTAGGAGCACAGGAACTTCAGAATCACTTGAAAATTTCTTTAACGGTGGTCTTGGTACAAGAAAATAATTATTACTGGCTGTTTTAATTATTTTGGTGTTGAGGCATCATTTTCTGTCTTTAGATTTCTTTTCCATACCAGAAAATCAGGAATTTTTCAGGATATTTTTGACTAAATGCAATTTTTTTTAGTACCTACTAACTTCGTCATTCATTTTCCTCTGAGGAGTACATCCATCTAGAACACAGATCCTGGGCTGCCTGGGCCACTGTTTTTCTGTGCTAGAAACTCCACTCGGTGCGTTCTAGGAGAACAAACTATACTCAAATCCCTCTTAACGAACTAAGAGCACAAAGGTAAACTTTTCAGGCACACTTTAGAGTTTCCATGTGGGATATTAAAAGCTTACACGTGTCTTTCTTTCTCTCCTTTGTTTTACTTTAAAATTATCCAGTCCACACTTCCTTTTCCATAGTACGTATAATCAAATTCGGCCTTTGTATGTATTTAATTTTTCTTCAAGGCTTTTACGCTGCGGCTTTTCAAGACCAAAATCATCCCACCGCGAAGCCTTTGCGATGCCACTGCCACGGTGCTAAGTGGCCCTGAGCGTCACTGACTGAGCTCGGGCCATTTCCCTGCGTGGCCCTTGCCCCGTCCACTCAGCCCGCAGTGCCCCGTGCACACTCACTGTTGACGATGGCCGTGGGCAGGATGGACGCCATGGCGGCCTGCTGGGGCAGCAGCGGGATGGAGTCCAGCAGCCGTGCCGGGTACATCCCTTCTGCCAGGGCCATCTGGCTGGCAGCCTGGAGCCGAGAGTCGAAATCCACCACAAAGGCAACAAGCTCCTCACCCTCGGAGATGGCCTTCGTCGTCGTGCACCAAAGCTGACCCCCTGGGAAGAAAAGAAGAGGGGACAGAGTGACGGAGATGCTCCAGCCCGTGTGGCCGGTGGGTGATGATGACACCACAGCTGGGCGCCCCGACGCCACCTCTGGGAGAATAGATTCCTGGGCATTAAGTGACTGCTCGGTGACTGGCAGTAGGAGAAGGCTGAGATCAATACAGACCTCGTAAAGACTCCCGGTGGGAGTGTCCTCAAGCTGTTGGCTCGGGTCAGCAGCCGAGACATCACAGGTCACCTCAGAGGCCCATCTGAACTGACTTTCAGTGTCTTGCAGAACTTCCGTCTCTCCCTTTCCAGATGGCCCTCTCTCCCACTGTCTATCTCTCTTTGACTCCCTCCCGATTCTTTTATTATCTCAATACCAGATGCCCTGCACTACAAAACAAGTAACAAACGTTCCTAAAATATAGAAAGTTACAATGAAATTCCGGAGTTTGCCTCTCCCTCTGTCTGTGGCTACTTTAGGATGTTTTACTTTGCCCAGTCAAGCTCTCTTTCTATAATACCCTTATAATGTAGGTGCTTTATCTTGGCTCCCCTCAATTGAACTTCCTGAAAAGAAGATATGCCCAAGATTCTTTTCAGAGACGCTTATTTCAATAAAGATTTGTTTAAATGAAAAGATCCCTGTCTTCAAACACTAAGATATACCCTGGCTTTGCACTTCAAATGGTCACGTGTGGTGCATTAAGAAGAAAAATTAACTATGCAAGTCCATCTTCTAATGTATTGGAATGTGATAGCGAACGCTCATTTATTTAGCATGTTTAGACAGGCAAAGCACTTATATTTTGTTATCTACACTCTCAGGCCTAGATATGTATCCTGTGCAGTTATGCTGAAATCATGTGGCATACTCGATATGTTACGGAGCTGTTTTCACTGTATATATATATATTGGAAGATTGTATATTGTACTCATTAAGCGCAAAAAAGGGACTCATTCTGATAAGTCATATTGCTCTGTTTGTCTTTCAGCATAACTGTCTTTTCAGCCACACCTCATTTTTTCCACCCTGAGAGAACACGCTTTTTAAACAACTCTTGTTAAAAATCTAGTGGAGAAGATAACAACAGCATGTGACCAGAAGAATCAGAAGGTAACTTTGGAAAAACCTTGGGCAGCTCATTCAGCCAGCTAACTTTCAAAAGTAAGTAAATAAAACACCACCCTTGAAGTAGATGCTTGTGCAACAAGACAACTATAATCGCTGAATCTGTGCAGAAGTTTCAAAGTAAAACACAAATATACTGAGCTATTAGAAAGCAGCTTCTAGTTTTCACTTTGACGCAAACGTATTTGAAAGCATACAGGTTTACTGCAGTTGAATAAGACAGATTCATTTTGGCGTGAATGGGTTTATTTTCTAACACGGGAAGCTACGTGGCCGCCCTGCAGAAGGAGAAGGAAGAGGAAGGTGTGCAGTGGGGTTTTCTCGCGCTGTCCTCCCACACCTGCCTTTGCCTGCCCAGCCTTCTCTGATGGCACAGGCCCCCACGCTGCAGCTGCAGACGAGGCTGCCACTTGTGCCTTCTGGTCCTGTGGGCTCCAGGTCATGCAGTCAGTCAGTGTGGACAGGGAGCAGGGAGCCGCAGCTCCTTGTGGCATTTGGGAGTCACTCGATTTCAGTGCTAGAACCCCCACCCCCTCCCCTCTGGCGCTCTGAGAGTCATTCGCAAACTCCAGGCAGGGTCTGGAGTGAGGACCTGACAGAGTTGGGGATTTTAGTGCAGGCACCTGGGACCAGCTAATCTTTGTCACCATAGCAAGCAGGATGCAGCAGGATGACAGACTATGGATGCTGAAATTTTGAACGGATCCTATAAATAAATAAAATAAAACTGAAATGTATCAAGTGCAAAGAAAAGTAAACAAAAAATGATTTTTCTACATTATTAAATAACCTGACAGTTGTAATACATGTCTGTGTTTTCTTGCTGTACCCAGTAATGTTTCCTATTTTATCACTGGTATCACTTTATCTCAGTTTATAGTTTAGTCAGCACGCGCAATGTTAAAAGGCTGAATTAGACGGAAAATGCACTCTGCACCGTCCATGAGGAAGTCAGTTGCCTCGACTTAATCTCTGACATCATTCGTTCATCACCTGCGCGGTGCGCTCCCCTGAATCCACACAGGGGAACAGGGGAATCCGAGCGCACCCTGAAAACGAGTGACACGCCCTGGGGAAGACGTCCAAAGTAGCTTTTTACTGAGTTGTAAAGAATAAAAGGTAAGGGGCAGGCGGGGCGAGCCTGGCTGCTCCAGGAGGCAAATCTTGAATCTGAGGCCCGAGGAGGAAGAGGTGGGTCGAGCGCTGGGTGCAGGATCCAGCCTGTTCTGTGTCACCAGAGCGGGAAGTTACGTTTCCAGCGTCTTTCTGTTCTGCGGTTGTCGCTGTGGTAGCTGGAAGCTGCCCACAGCGAGGGCTGAAGCGTGTGCCGCAGAGCTGGCAAGCGTACAAGTCAGGGCGTCCTCTCAGAGCGGCGTGACAGAGCTTGGTGTGGAACAGAAACGCTTGTATCTGGCAGGGGGCGGAAGATGCTATGTATTTATTTAATCAAGGAACACATTCTTGACTTGGATTTTCTTGCTCTGTCCCGTAACACACAGAGGAATCTGGGTGGGGGGGGACTGTCCCAGGACTGCTGCTGGAGCCGGAAGCCCAAATCCATTCATGAGAAGTGTAAACCATGCGGGAGAAACAAGCAGCTTCGAGAGACAGGGCAGAGGCAGGGCTGGGGATTTTGGGAGAAAAGACAAAGAGAGCTGTGGAGGGCACACCAGGGTTTCCGGCTGGCAAAGGCGGACCGGGTGATGGCACCAACGAGGACTATCGGCCCGGGGACAAACCACATCTGTCTTAATCCTGCCAACTATTCTGCGAGATAGGTGATACTTGCACCTCGCTTTGGAGTTGAGAAAACTGAAACTTGGGAAGGTCAGTTAACTTTCCCAGACCTGCACACATGGTCCCTGACTCTGCAGTGTGTGTGCGTGCATGTAATACACAAGTATTTATGCGTGTATGCGTGCATGGGAATAATGACTCATGTTTTGAAAATGTAAAGTTTGACATATTTGTAAGGCTTCTGGGTGAACTCATGTAGCAGGCCACTGAGTCTGGAGGAGACAACTTATGGAACAAAATAAAGAACATGTCTGGGAAGTGATCAGCACATTCCAAATGACTCAATGCTCTTTGCATTGATGTGGGGACCCAGGGAGAACTGAGCGTGAAGAGAACTCAGGTCTCGGTATTGAGGATGTGAGCTGGGGGCTGGGGTCATTAAAAGATACCAAGAGAAAATGTCTGGGAAAGGTAGAGGTGATTCAAGAAAGTGGCGTACACACGCGCGCGCGCACACACACACAGACACAATCAAAGGTTAGTACTTCGAAACTGGTTAGTTTTGAGATGGGGAATTTAGAATGCATAATCTGAGGGAGTCACTCACAGGGGGCGATGGCATATGTATTAAAATTTTAGTGACTAAAGTTGCTGAAGCATGATTGCTGGGGGCAGTAGAAGCAGACTGTGGGTTCCAGTCCTGGCTCTTCCACCTGGTTCCTCCTCCTGGGGCGGGGGCTGGTGATGAGCGGTGCTGACATCGATGAGCAACGAGCGATGAGACATCGTGGCATTGGGATGAGGGCTGGGAGCCCGTGTGTGCGCCTAAGAACAGCCCCTGACACAATCAGGGTCAAGCACCCCTTGCATTATCCTTTTGGTCTGGTCTGGTTGGTGCCACCATCCTCATTTCTCACTGGCCTGCTAAATTTCTGCTAAATCTCACCAGAAAAGACAGATCAATGAATTCAGTGAGCAAATGTATGTGTGCTTCAGGAAAGAAGACCAAAGCCGCGTGCATTAGCAGGTCCTGACCAGTGAGAAACGGGGATGCTCCCTGGCAGTCTGTGCGGCTCTGAGGTTGCTGGAGAACCCGCTTCCACTCTGCTGTTTCGGAGGTGGGGTAAACACTGTGAACTTCACTGTACTGTGGTGTGGACTGCAGTAGTATTCGTCCAAGTGCAGAAGCAATCTGAGTGTGTGAAACACTACGTCACGTTGACATTTTGGTATCTTTCAGTATCTTACACCCACAGGCCTCATCTTTGATGGGAACAAAACACAAGATGTCACAGCTGGCTTTCGTATGGAAGCATCATTATCACAAATCCAGAAAATAACAAGTGCTTGAGATGATGGAGAAAAGCTAGACTACATGTGCAGTGTTTGAGGGTATGTGGAATTGTATAGTATCGTATTCTTCACAAATTAAAAATAGAGTTACCTATGATTTGGCAATGCCACTTCTAGCTACACACCCCAGAGAACTGAGAACAGGACCTGGAAGAGACATCTGACCACAATTCCTTTCCAAGGTGCATGCCCAGCTGACCTCAGGGCCCCCCAA
>RJWT010030376.1:0-14660 GCA_004365215.1 Cuniculus paca | reverse complement strand
AGAGGATGGATAAATTCTTTTCTAGCTAAAAAAAAAAAGAGGCAGCTGGGCATAGCGGAGTGTGTGTCTGTGGTCCATGTATTTGAGAAGCTTAGACAGGTGGACTGCTTGAGCCCATGAGTTCCACCTGAGAACTAGAAGCACCTCTCTATTTCTCCTGTACTGGCCAGAGGGAAGACGTGGCTTGGCCAGTGAGTGTGAAGCTCTTCCTCCTTGCTTCCCTTTGCTCCTCCTCACCACCACAATGGACTGGGACAACTTGCTTCAGGGTCCTCCCAGGTTGTCAAGAGAGTGTCAGAATTCACTCGCACAGGACTGCAGCCAAACTGTCAGTGCAGTGTCCATCCCCACTCCTGCCACTTCAGAGGACATTGTTGCCTTTTTGAAGAAGGGAAGAGGCACCTAGTGCGGCTAAGATCAGGGAAGAAAGGATCTAGGCCCCTTATTTACATACCCAACCCTCACAGCAAGCCTTCTGGAAGATTTTCTGGTTTCAGCCCAACCTTCTGACACAGGTTTGCAGCCACTACACAATAGCAGTCACTTTTTGGGCTTAGTCCCACCCGGGTACTGACTCCCTGGGGCTGTAGCACAGGTCCTATTAAAATGCTCACTATGGTGCTCCTTAAACCTACTCATGGTTTATTTCTTGGGTTCTATGGGCTTCAGAAGTCCTGTAAATCTACTCAGGATTTTTATCCTGAGTAGTGTCAACAGAGTGGAGCTGTTAGCACCAAAGAACTCCAGAGACCAACAGCAAATAGAGATCAGCATCTGGTAAAGTTGACCTACCATGACTGATGGTGGCAGTAACCAGCAGCTGGCTGTGTCAGTTGTTGGTATCCAGCATTATCTGCTATCATCAGGACTGCTAGTAGAGCTGCACTTTGCCAATTCATGATTTGCATCTGAATTGAGCAAAAGAACCCTAGGCTGATTGGCAACACAGCTAGCTTGGGCAATAGAAACCTTGTTGCTTAAAAACAAAGAACAAAATATCCTGGGTGTGTTGGTGCATGCCTGTAACCCCAGACCTTTGGGAGGCTGAGACAGGAGGATTCCAATTGGAATCCAGCCTGGGAAATTTAGCACTCAGTAAGACCCTGCCTCAAAAAATAAAAAAGGCCCAGGGATGGGAATGTGAAGGTCCTGGGTTCATCCTCACTGCTGAAAACAAACAAAAACAAAACAAAACAAAACAAAACATGAACTGTGGTGACATATGCCTGTAATCCCAACACTTGGGAGGCCTAGGCAGGAGGATCACTGCAAGTTCAAAGTCAGCCTGGGCTACATAGTGAGTTCAAGGTCAACCTTTACTATGTAATGAGACCCTGTCTCAAAAACAAAATAAAACAGAATAAAAAACAAAACAAAACATGAACTACATGACATGAATAACAAAATATAGTTTAGTTTCCATGATTATCATTGAGGGTGGATAAAATGATGTGCACGCGTGTGGTGTGTGTTTGTGTGTGTTACTGGGGATTGAATACAGGACCTTGCTAATGCCACACAAACTCTACCACTGAGTTACATTCCCAGGCCTTTTAAAAAGTTTGAGATAGGGTTTTCACTAAATTGCTCAGGATGGCCTCAAACTTACCATCCTTTATCCTCAGCCTCAAGTTGTTGAGATTATAGGCATGCATTACCACACCTCGCTAAATGATAGATTTTAAATCACAAAATCCACTTTTCCCAAATCAATCATGAAGCCTTTCTAGCCATAATAATTCATTTTCTCAGTGGAAAAAATGAAGGCATCTATCCTTATTTACATACATAGTAGACTGACTTGTATCTTACACATGCATACACACTTTTGATCTGTTTATTTTGAAACTAAACATAACTTACAAGAAAGGACATTTATGGGAAAGAGCAATTTTGTATGTGAATCAAGCTAGCCAGGGGAGAAGGGTATTCAGAATTCCCTTTTCTTTCTCTAAAGAAAACAAACAAACAAACAAAAAAAGGTATCACTTTTATGTCATCACTTCAAGCCTTTTAATTTTAGTTTTTGTCACTTTTTCTTAAATGATATTGCTTGGATTATACTACATTCCATATTTCTGATCATGATTTTAAAACATTCTTTAGAATGTAAGTTTCTTTCTAGTCTTGGTATTTGGTGTACAAAAATTATAGATGATAATTCTGAGCAGCAGACTGAAAACAGCATTGAAAGTACTGTGTCCATATGAACAGAAGAGGGCTTATCGTGCTGTGCTATTTTTCAAGAAGTTTATTACTCCAACTGCCACCTCTGGGTTCCTCTCAGAACCCTCTAGTTTACACACTAAGAGGAGCTGGGTGACCCTGTTGACACTGCTGTTGTTTCGGCTCTTCCTGCACAGCAAGGCTGCTGTGGGAGACAGAGCTGGAATTTGTCCACACTTCAGACTGCAGTAGAAACCTTGTTGCTTAAAAACAAAAAAAGTATTCTCACAGTCCATTGTGTGGTCGTTTAGGCATCATCACCAAATGCCATGACAAATCATTAGTTAACATTGGTCCATGAAGTGTCTAATCATTTAGGCAAAACATTTCTAAAGTGTTGGATTTACTATTGAGATAATCAGTCCTCCATTTCTTCCAAATATGAAATGAATATTTTAAATGAATGCAATGTTTAAATACAGCAATATTTTGGGATACTATGAATTCTCAATAGTCCTACAGAATGAAACCAGTATAGTCGTTCTTTAAATATATGCTGACCTTTGTAGCTTGCAAACAAACTTCTTAAAGGTTTCAGCTGCATATTCAAATTGATTTTGCTGTAGATCACACGGATCTGTATCACTAAAATTTTTAGGAGTTGGTACAATGAAGACGAAGAAGAAATCTACCTATTTTATAGGTATTGAGCTAATATGATATTTGATATCTTAAAGTTTTGAGTTTTATTTGGTTGATATTCAAGTTTGAATGACACTTAACTCCATACTCCACACAGTATGTAGTATCTTAAACTTTTCATGATTAATTTAGCATTAACTAAAAATATACATTCTTTTGATGCTATTTACTTACTTGGGCTAGAGTTGATTTATTTGAGTTGTTATACGGAATTTTAAAATGGAATTATAATGTACATGACTGATTAAATAGAAGGAAAATATAACTTTTGTATTGCTACACATTCATTATTATCTCATACAAATATAATTTTTTGAGGTAAGTGTTCGAAGCAAAATTAATACCAATGGAAACAAATTCAATTTAAACATCTGTTTGTTAAAAGTTAAATGAATTTATTAGATGCAACTTTATAGTAGTTTCAGTCAAAACTTCAAAAGCACATTTTTCTGGGTGCTGGATTATGGTCTGTGTGGCAAAACCCTCCCAACATAACCCTAATGATGATTACTTGGTGCTAATCACCCTTGGTGGCAACAGGAGGTAAAGGGCAAAGAAATACACAGTGCAAAAGCTGGAAAAGAGTACAGGTTCTAGAACTTTAACCAACTACTTGATACAACAAAATGCATGTTGTCACATAGCCACAGACTTTTATTTTGCAGTGGTGGGGGTCAAACCTTCACACATCAAAACCTCATGCATACTAGGCAAGCGCTTTACCACTGAACTACATTCCAGCACCCAAACTCCTTTTTGGCAAAGTTAATCACTGGAGAAGTAAAGCACATCTGCTGAAGAAAACAAGCAAACAGATTCAGTGTATATCTGGAATCAATGTCCTGCGTTCCTTCCCATTTCCGTGTGCATGGCAGCTATGCCCTCTGCCACCAAGTCTCTTCTATTTGGGATATGTAGAATGCCTGACAGCCAGCATTTCCTTTACTTTTACTAGCCAGACACTGGGAGAGTAAGTGTTTCCAACATATATCACTTTTCTTCAGGAAAGCATACTCTTGGGAAGGAAGAGATAAAAAATAATTCAGGTGTAATTAATGTGGTCAGCATAAAACTGAGGTACATGTGGATTGCTGGAATTATGCACTTATTTTTGAGTCTAAGATTGTTTTTCAAAGTGAAGAGGCAGAAGAGGAATAGAATCTATTTTTGAAAGAGACATATACCACACCCTGTCCCCCAAACCAGATGGTAAGTAACAGAACATGAGGAAAATTTCTTTTACTCAGGGACTAGTAACCTTTTTCAAGAGCATTCAAGATTAGCAATTTCTCTTGCCATCTAGGCTTTCCACCTTTTAAATTTATTTTTCAGTTTATGGTTCACTAACATTGGCTCTTGTCATTTACAATGATCATATGAAAACCTAATAAATTTTTTTTCTTGGCTGTTTTGAGATAGGGTTATGCTATACAGTTCAGGCTGGCTTTAAACTCACTTCGTAGCCCAAGCTGGCCTCAAATTTGCAGTGACCCTCTTGCCTCAGCCTCCCGACTGCTGGGATTACAGGTGTGTCCACCATGCATATGAACCCTAGTAAATCTTAAACCTGTATGGCCAATAATGTTTTTGCTTACTCTTCTCCAAACTGCTTCAATATAATCACTTTGCACTAAGAGTGCAAAGCCAACCTTTGCTTGTTTTGCTGTGGAACGGGACTGTGCAAGGCATGTGGCTAGTTATCGGAGTCACTGCTGGATGGGATATTGAAGCTAGGGCTTCAGAAGAGTGCCTGAAACAGGAAATCCTTTTGCATTAAACATAAAGGTTTAATCATGTGTGTCCATTTTTCTAATAAAATAGTAAGAATAATCCTTCTCAAAAGACTTCTATTTTCTCTCCCTGAGAGTGGTGTCCAATATGGATTAACCACTGTCAATCTCAGTTTTTGAAGATACCTACATGTTTTGAAGTCACTTTGGCCCCCTTAGTAAAAGTTATTGGTTGCAAAATGCATAATAGTAAATGTCCATGTTATTTTTTAATCAAAATAACTTAGGTAATTTTATTTTTCTGGAATGAATAATAAAGCATTTTCTATTAAATCGAAATTTCCACTGTAATTTGTAATGTAAATATGTTAATATATTAATCATATAGTTTTTACTTCACAATTCATTTTTATTTTTATAGGCTATTAGGACTCCTTACTAATAAATCCTTGTCAAAAAACCTGACAGAAATGTAGCATTCCTGAGGACACAGCAATAATTATTATGAGACATGACATCTTGAGTTACAAATTAACTTTTTCAAGTCATATTTACATTGAACTCATGCAGTCAAATAAGAATACTTATAAAAATATAATTGCTACTATAAAAAGAGTAATTTTTAGTTGGAACTGAATGGAATCCTAAATTTTATTAGTAACATTGAAAACCTTATTTTAATAGCGTTTCCTTTTTAAAAAGAACTTAGAATATAGCGGGTCTGTTTGAAACATCCTACTTAGAAAAAAATGTCAGAAAATAGCAATTATAATTTCTTTTTGGGAAGTTTTTTTTTTTAAGGGGGCTTATAAGACATTCTGTCATGATTAAGTTCAGAAAAGGTTTATTATAGCAGACTTTTGAGTAAAGCTCCCTAAATAACTGAGATCCCAGTGTATTCTATGTGTCAGAAGTTAAATTGCCATCAACTGACAACTTAAACTTGATACCTTTGATCTTTAAAATATAGGATACCAAGATAAATCAGCTCAATCTCTTGAAGAATTTCTTCCTATACTTGTGTAGGACTGTACATGTTTCAGGAATTTTAAACAAAGAAACGTCCTTAAAAATTCTCACAAATTTTAAAAAGTGCTTGTTAACTTTTTTTTTGTCTCTAGGTATTTCATACTAGATTGAAAGCCTTCAGTCAAATATGATGGAACCAAATACATTATGAAGCCAAGGCTAAGAAAAATCTATCTACATGACTAAACTTTTGCAGAACATGAACACTTGGTGTCAGCCCTGACACGAGGGGGGAGCGTGGGTAGGGGCTCTCGAGGAGCTTCCATTCCAGTAGTGAGCTTGGGACTTGAATATACAGTGATACTAGAATCAAACTTTCCTTCTCCGCTTCCACACGTCCTCCCACAAAGACTCCAAGAGAGGGAAATAAGTTTTGGGATTACTTTAAAAAATTGACAGGAATAAAAATTACATGTTGGAAAAGAAAGGGTAGACTATGACTATTAAGATTTACTAAAGGAAAAACCTTATCCTCTATGTATGGAGAACACGAAGTCTGTGTTGCATAGCAGACCTGGCTTATGACCACTTGTGAATAATACATAATAATAGCAATGATACATACTTGATCAATTTCAAACATTCTTAAGGATCATTATCTCAGTGTGTGACCACGCACTGAACAAAAACGTAGTCACGGCTCTCAAGAGCTTGAAATGTGGCAGTGTGTACTGTAATTATCAGTAAGAAACTGTATCAATTTAAATTAATTTAAAAACTGATAAAACTGATACTTGATGCATTTGCTGGGTCTTTTGAGCATTTCTGGAGCAACTTGGGTATGCAAATTGGTTTTTTTAACTATAGCTTCTAGGGATTTAAATACAGTGGTTCCTTGGTTCATGAACTTAATTTTTTCCATGTTTCTGGGCAAAGCAAAGTAAAGAAGAACCCAATAAAATTTCTCCATAAGGTCAACACTGAACCTAACCATTGAATTTGATTTGGTTCTCAGCCCGTTTGGTTTGCAACCAGAATTATGGAAAGAATTAGCTTCATGACCAAGATACTACTTACTGATCAAGAGTTTCGGATGGAAATTTCAAATTTGATGAGAGATGCCCTATAATGTAAAACATATACTGGATTTTAAAAGACTAAACACAAAAAAGAATATATTTTATTAATGATTTAAAAATATTATATGCTAGAATATTTTGGATATACTCAGTTAAATGTTATTAAAATTAGTTTCAATCGTTTTTCATGTTTTACTTTTTCAAATATGTTTATTAGGAAATTTCACATCACAAATGTGGCTTGCATTGTATTTATACTGCACAGTGCTTGTTCAATCTGAGATGTCCTGCAGAAGACAGTTTGGTCCCTATACTATATCTTTATTTTCAGCATCAAAATATTTTCCTAGTATATCTCATTACCCTTTTATTCAAAGCTACGGATTATTTATCATTCTTTTTATTTACATTGTGAAGTTTTTAACAGCTGGAGTTGTTGGTCTGTATCTTAAAAAGAATGGTTCTGGACACAATAAAGAAACTTCTGGATCCACTGGGAGAGACAGTCCTTTATGCATTTCATCCTCCAACACTTCTTGATAGGTGTGAAAATATGCAAAAGTGACTACTCTTTAACTGGGCCATTTCTCAGGATTGAGTTTGCAGTGAGCATCTTTGAGGGACAAGGCAGTAGTCCTTCAGGACAAAGAGAAGTACTGTCTTACTTTTCTCTCACTGTTGAGACAAAATACCCAACACCCAAAGTTAGCAGGGAAAAAAGTTTATTTAGCTCACAGTTTGTAGAGGTTTCAGTCCATAATCAGCTGGTTCCGAGGCAGGGTGGTGTGGCAGAGGGGCAACCATTCATGGTGGCAGAAGACAGGAAAGCAATAATGGGGAGAGAAAGGAGCCTCTTTCTGTCCCTTACATTGTGTCTGGTCTACTAAGATTAAGGTGGTACCAATCCAATCAGTGGACTGATCCAGCAATCACACACCCTTAATCTAAGCACTCTTCACAGCATTGCCCTAGGAATCAACCACACACTCTACAGTCAACCACCTGTGAAAAGCACACCCCCCCATGACTGCAGGAGGCTCTGGGAAGACATCTGGACGCAAACCGTAACAGCTTCTGTTTGATAAAAAGTAATGATTCTCACTGTGATAGGCTGAGACAAGAGGATCACAAGAGGTAACTGAAGGATTTAGTAAGACCCTGTCTCAAAAAATAAAATGGCTGGGGATGTGGCTTAGTACAAAAGCCCTAGCTTCAAGCCTCAGTACTGGAAAAAGAAAAACAGTGAATGTTTCAAGCTCAGTAGTCCTTAGTTACAACAAAAAATCCCTGTATGTGTAGCCATACTGTGCATGGCCATATTGTGTTGCTGCCATGGAACTGGGGGCAAGGGGAACCAAGGACAATAGCTGATACTCACACTCTTCGTTGTGCTAGGAATGACAGTGCTTTGGGTCTGTCCCAGAATTTCTGAGTCTTTTGCTAGCATCCATGAAAGACTAACTTACTAGTTTGTAAGTAGGGCAAAATAAAATCTCAGACCTGACAGGATGCACTTAAAATCCTGTATTTATACTGAACTACAGAAAGTTACTAGGTTTGACAGAATATAAGAATTCCTTTTATTAGTACAAAAAGGCTGATATTTCTTTCCATAATGAAAATATAATACACTTCTATGAAATGCTAGTACGCAAAAGTGTGTACACAATATATTTATTTCCCAAGAGTATTTCTAAGAGTAAGATTCTGAAAATAGAAACAAAGTGAACGTGGAATTCTGTGGGACTATATTTAAGAGCCAACAGATTTTGCAGGGATGGTTTATCTATCTTCTGTTCCTTCAAGACAGAAGGAAACACATATAAAGTATAAAAGTAGATAAAAAGGCACAAATACAACATATTTTGGTTGGAATTTCAGAGATACTTTTTTCTCTTTTCTTTCCCCTTTACCTCAAAAGTTATAAATACTTTTGAAGAAGCATGTATTGTTGTACTTTTGATTTTTTCTTGTACAGTTAGTGAATCTGAGAGTTTGGATGTCTGGTGATCATCTATTTGGCCTTCCCAGTCTTTTGTTTCTTCTTCTTTGATTAGCAAAGGCTTTCCTATGGTTTGGCCAACAAGGTTACAGACTTCTTGAGCTTTGCGCCATGCATTCTCAACAGCCACAAGACAGGCTTGCCTTCTTGGGAATTAAAGGTAGAGATAATTAATATGACATCCAATGAACAGCAGCATTGAATAGTTTTAAGAGATTAATAATTTGGCTAAAGATGTGCTAAACTTACCGAAGATTTTCAATGGAACCTGGAGTATGATAGAACTGGGGTGGGCTGATGACAACAGAGCTATCTAGTTTTTCAACAAGAAAGTTACAAATATCTTGCATTTTTCCAAATTCAGTAAATGTAATGCTGACCTGTAAATGAAATGACACTTGGTATTATTTTCATGCCCAATGTATTGTTTAAAATTTTCTCTAAATGTGAGTAAAAAAGTAAAGTCAAGTTACAAGGTCCTTTTATAATAAGTAACAGATAAGAAAAGCTGATTTGATACTTACAACTAAATTATTTGGTATTGAAATTAGAGTTTTGCTTATAAATTTTGAAATTTAGAGTATGGACTTGGGTATTTTAAAATTAATTTTAAACCTCTTAAAACTTATTCATTTTTAATTTTCATGAAATTTGCAGAGTTCCCCTTCAGTTTTATTGGACTAAATTCTAAAATAACTTTTCCAGGACTTCCTCAGTCTCATCTTTGCCATCAGATTTCTGATTAGCAGTGATGATGTCATATCTCAATGCTATCACTGAGCTATATTTCTTTCAGTAGTTATTCTAGATCTATGCACAGAAATATATCTATTTTACTACATTCTCTGACTTAAAATATGTGGGGGCCATGTGTGGGCTGACTAGGGGAGAGCCAGACACCGGCCCTCTCCTGTGAGTTTGCGCCTTTTGCGAACTGCGGGGAAGGAGAACGGAAGTCAACAAGAAGCTAAGACCTCCTGTGAGTCAGTGTCATGCATGGGCTGACGGGGGGAGAGCCAGACCAGCCCCTTCTGGCCTGCAGGCAGAAAGACAAGAAGAGTCAACATCCCCCCAGTCCCACCATGGACGACTGGCTGGTCCAGAGGGACACAGGCTGTGATGATAGCTAATGAGGTGAAATACAGCTTTATACTTGTAGTGTTTAGTATTTCACTGACTTTGCAGGCCTGAAGCTGGTAGACTATTTGGAGGATGGTGGTGTGCAGTGTAGCATCTATGGGGGGCTCTCCTTCTGAAGGTAGTAGCCATTGTTAATTCCCTATTACCTTGTTTCAAAATCCTGTATCATTCTCGTTGTTTAGTTTGGTTGGGTTTTATTCTGTTTTATCTTGTTTGATTTGATTATATCTGATGGCATGGGCAGCTATTTCAAAGATAACAAGATATATTTTGGTAGCTATTTTGGATTTACTATTATCTTGTTTTGAAGTCCTGTATTACCTTGTTTTGTTTTTATTGGTTCTATTCTGTTCTGTTTTGTTTGATTTTACTATGTCTAAAGGTATGGGCAGCTATTTTGAAGACAAAAGGCATTATGGTAACCACTGTTGATTTCCTATTATCTTGTTTTGAAGTTCTGTATCACTTACATTGCTTTGTTTTGATTGGCTTTACTCTGTTTTATTTTGCTTGGTTTTATTCTCTTTAAAATAAAATTTAAAAATATGTGAGAACAATACTTTCATACTGTAGCTTTTTAAGCTTTTTATGGAAGATGTCTAAACCTTTTCTTCTAAAGAGTGCTTAATGCCGGATGTGATGGCTCACGCCTGTAATCCCAGCACTCGGGAGGCTGAGACAGGCGGATTGCTGTGAGTTCGAGACCAGCCTGGGCTACAAAGTGAGCTCAAGGCCAGCCTGAATGGCATAGTGAGACCCTGTCTCAAAAACACAAGGGCCAGGGATCTAGCTCAGTGGCCTAAGCGCCTGCCTGGCAAGCACAAGGTTGTGAGTTCAACCCCCGGTGCCGCAAAAAAAAAAAAAAAAAAGAAAAAGAAAAAGAGTGCTTAAACAAGCTCAATGTAAAATAATTACTACTAGAGTAGCAGTAAAGAGGTGAGATGACTTCATCTTACACAGTGGAAAACAGTGCTTTAATTGTAAATGTTATCCACTAAAGACTCATCTTCCCTTGGCTTCAAAATTAAGTATTGGTCATAGCAACAGGCACGGGAAACAGATTCAATTCAATTTAAATTGCAAAAGATTTGAACACTCCAAAGCATGCAATTTTCTCTTTTAGTGAACTAGTCTCTACTTTCTATTTATCTATCAGTCCTCCTTCAATGATTAGTTTCTTAATGAACAGCATATTTTGTCTCTAATGAATATCATCGTTTCTCTCTTAATCTCTTACCTGTTTTTATGTTTGTTATTCCAAGAATGTTTACAAAGTTAGCAATAATCTTATCCTGTGTCACACATGCTCTTTTTCACTGCCAGCATTTCATTCCCACCCGTCTAGTATCTCTCACATTCCTGGCTCTTTGGCTCCAAGTATTTATTTTTAGGGCATTCCTTTGACCAACCTTCTCTCGATTTTCTGTGTTTTCACTTCCTCTTCTTGGCCTTTATCACAGAGCAAACAGTATTTAGATTTCTGTGAATCTTGTGACCGTCTTTACTTTTTACCTTTTAAAACTTGTAACAGAAAATTTCAAACATACAAAAGAGTCAATAGTATAAAGAACCCTCAGGCATGTATCATCTGGTTTCAAAAATGATCACCTCATGACACTTTTTTACCAATTTTTCACTTTCTGAACAGTATACTACACATTCTGTAAGTTTTGGTGTAAAGTTCTATTCTCAGTGACAGATGTATAACTAATTTAACAAATATTTAGACCCTCCCTAAATTTTCTCAAGCTGTTTGTTATCAATTCCTTCCCTAATTCTCAAGCCCTGGCAACCACTCTTCTGTTGTTCTTTGTTATAGACTTGCCTTTTTCGGTGTCACATAAACAGAAGCATGCAAGATGCAGCTTGCATCTTTGAGACTCACTTCCTTAATTTGTCATAGTGCATGTGCGATTCACCCATGTTCTAACATCACGCTTTGTTCATTTTACATTCAGCAGTATTCTGTTATGTAACATAATAAACAGGGTTCTGATATAATCACAGTTTGTCTGAAAAACAGAGTTGCTTATAATTAAGGATGATACTTTTTCAAAGTATTTCTAGATCCTCTGCATTTCTAAATGCATTTTAGAATCAATTTGTCAAATTTCGATTAAAAAAAGAGCTAGCATGAATTTTGTTTAGGACTGTAATGAATCTATATATAAAAATCACTTCAAAGAGAACTGATATCTTAATTTTGAATCTTCCAAATCATAAACAAGATAATCTTCTGTCTACTAAGATCTTCTTTAATTTTACTTAGCAATGTTTTATACTTTTCAGCACATGAAGCTTTCATATCTAATTTACCTCTAGATATTTAAAATTTTTGATGCTTACTAGTTCTCATTGCTTCTTTGTAGGTTCTATTAGATTTTCTACATAGTCATGGTGTCCCTGAATAAAGTCAGTTTCACTTTTTTTCTCAGTCTAGATGCCTTCACAATCTTGCCTGATTATATTGGCTAGAATCTCAAGTGCAATGGTAAATAAAAGTCATATGAGTAACTATTTTTGTCTGGTACCTCATCTTAGGCATAAAGTATTTGGGCACAAAGTATTTCATCATTAAATAAGCTAGCTGTAAGTTTTTCATAGATGTCCTTTATCAGTTTGAGGAAGTTTTTTACTATTCGTAGTTTACCTAGAGTTTTTATAGGAAAAAAGGGCAGTTTGCTTGTTTGTCATCTGTCTGCAGTATTGGAGACAGAACCCAGTCTTTGCACTGTGCTACACCCCCAGACCTTTTTTCTTGAGACAAGGTCTTACTAAGTTGTCCAGGCTGGGCTGAAACTTGCAATGCTCCCACCTGAGTTTCCCAGAGTGCTGAGATTACAGATGTGTACTTGTAAAGTTTTCTTTTTCCTTTCTGGTTTTGTTATCTTCTGGCCTCAAAAATTGAGCTGGGAAATATTCCTTCATTTTCAGTTTTCTAGAATAGTTTTTATAGAACTGGCATGATCTCTTCCTTAAATTTATATATTTCTATTTTCCTTTCAATTTCTTTGACTCGATAGGTTCTTGAAAAGAATATTATTTAAATACCAAATATTTGTAGAATTCCTGAGGTTTTTCTGTTGTTTCTGTTTTAATTCCACTGTGGTTAGAGGCCTTATTTTGTATGATTCAAATGTTCTTAAGTTTACTGTACTTTATATCCCAAAATATAGTCTGTCTTAGAAAATGTTCCATGTGCACTTGAAAGTGAAGTATAAGTTACTATTTTTTTGAGTAATTGTTCTATAGATCTCAAACAGGTCAAATTGGTTGACAGTACTACTCAAATCTTGCATTATTTTCAACACTAGGTCTATAGGTCTGTTATCTTGTCTTTGTTCTTTGGTAGATAATATGCATCCCCTTCTCATACATTTTAAAATTTAGCTTTTTTTTTTTTCTGAACTGGGAATTGAACTCATGACCTCACACTTGCCAGGCAGGTGCTGTGCCACTGAGCTAGATCCCCAGCCCTACCCATTGGTTTTGATCAACAAGAAATATGTTCTTTATTCCCTGGTACATACCTTTTAAAAGTCTGGCTATTTTAATACTTATCACTGGTTTGGAACAATGTAATTATAATGTGCACTGGTATGCTTTTCTTTTTTTGAGACAGGGTCTCACTATATAGTTCAGGTTGACCTTGAACTCATTATGTCACCAAGCTGGCACTGAACTTAGGATCCACCTGCCTCAGCCTCCTAAGTGCTGGGATTATAGGTGTACATCACCATGCCTGCATTATTTTTGCATTTTTTGTCCTTAGGATTGGGTGAACTTTTTGAATCTGTGGTTTTATAAGTCTCATCAAGCTGGGTAAATTTTTGGTCCTTTTTTTCCTCTGAATATTTTCCTTGTCTCCTACTCTTCCCTCCATTACTTCAAATGAATGTGTATTAGGTCACTAGAAACTGTTCTATAGCCCATTTATTCCTTTTTGTGTCTTTTCTTACTGTGCTTTACTTATTTCTGATAGCTCTTACTGCTATGTCTTCAAGTTCTTTGAGTTTTCTAATGCCTAATTAGCTTTGCAATGCCTACTTTGCTATTAATCCTATGAGGTGTATTTTTCATTTCACACAGTAAATTTTCATCTCTGGAAGTTACATGCTTCCTGTCTCTATTTAATTTCTTAGCATATTAAATCCAGATTTAATAACTTTTACTGATCTTGTTGGTTAATTCTAACATCCGTGTCAGATCAGGAGTGGTGTGAATTTATTTTTCTGCTATTATGAGCTTGACATATTTCTGTGCTATTTTGCAAGCTGTAAATACAAATCAAATCTATTAGGTAAAATTTAATGGCCGTAAATGTAAAATCTCAACAGTTAATTTTGAAAATGCATTAACAAAGAATCAGATTGGAGAAATACGATTTAAAAGCAGTATATGAAAAGATACCTCTTTTGGTTGTAATTGCTGACTATAGTTATAATCTGAATGGAAGGACAGTGTGACAAAAATACCAAAAAGCTAATTCTGACTGATATTTGGTATTAGGGAAAAATATTCCAGAGTAAAGACTGATAACCATCTTTCTCTAACATGAACCAGTCAAATCGTTAATAGAGTACTATTGTTCCAATAGGAGGAAACTAGCTAAGGGAAGAGTTTGTCATTTAAGAAATAGTCAAAGAAACTGAGGGTTCTTGCCCCTGGAGAAGAAAAATGGTAGCATCAATATGACAGTGAACTTCACGTCTATACATCAAGGAAGAAGTATGAGTCTTTTTTTTTTTTTTTATCTTGGAGAGATATACTAATAAGAATGTGATTCAGTGTTGGTTTGATGTTAGAAAACTGTGCCTATGAGATTCCCTGAAAAGGGAATGGGACTTACATATTTATGCTGATCTATGTATA
>RJWT010030375.1:0-14667 GCA_004365215.1 Cuniculus paca | reverse complement strand
AAGGTAATGGGGGAGAATGATGACAAGCAAGAAAGTCAAATAAATAACTGAAACATTCTAGAGCCTGCAAAGGATTTTGAAAGGTATAAACAAGGAGTTGGAATGGGGTGAGAGGCTGCCTATGGGTCAGCTCCAAACAGGGCCAGCGAAGGTCTCTGGGGGCGACTCTTCACAGGGTCAGGAGGAGGGTGTCTACGTGCTCTTTGCACACATCAGCAACTCCAGAGATAATTTTCCTACCATTGCCACTTTACAGAGTGAAGGTGACTCCCCAGAAGTCACTCACATTGCAATTCAGCAGCAGAGTGGGGACCTGGCCCGGGTCTTTTTGGGTTAAAATCTGCTTTTCACAGGGCTATCTCCTGGTTTCTTTGGGATCTGAATGAGGCTCCTCCTCTGCTTCCCATTCCTGAGCCCATCAATTGCAGAGACAACAGCCATTTTTGCAACTTCGAGAGAGGAGGAGTAGTGGGTCTGCCCAGCCTTTGGAACGAGGACAGTTGTGGGGGCCCTAGAAAGCTGCGGGGTCCCTGCTTGGAAGCCTCCCTCAATGGGGCACAGTGAAGCCCACAATGTCTCCTTCAGACAAAGGCTTCAAAAATAAAAGTTTCCTCCACCCTATACCCTCTTTCATCTGGCAATGGGGCAGATACACTTCAGACCCCAGAGCATGGAAAGAGGGAATTCAGTCGCCACCAGGGTCATGTACAGTGCCAGGACTCCTTGCCCTGAAAGGTCCAGGACCACAGTGTGGTTTTTCTGGACAGTGAACATTTCTGCTTTCATGGGCCTCTTCTTCCATAAAGTAAGTGCGTGTGTGTGTGTGTGTGTGTGTGTGTGTGTGTGTGCGTGCGTGTGGAGTGAAAGTGTTTGTCTGTAAATTCTACTGTGTGGCTGCATTGGTATGAAGACAAATATTATTAATAATATTGATATAAAAGTATACACACATATATTTGGCTCACATATTTTTTTATGCTTTTAATAGAAGTAAAAACATTTTTATGAGCCCCAAAACCACCATGAACCTGAGGCACTGTGCTTCCCCACATGGCAGAAAAGTCATCCCCAGATCTGTCACATGCACAGCCAAATATCTGGGAGTAATTTGGGTATGGGTGCACTGAGTTTGCTGCTGGAGCTATCTAGTGCTGTGACTGCGACTACTTAGAACACCCTATCCTAATGTGAACACAGGAATCTACCATGAGTGTCCCACAGAGGTCTTGGCTGGTCACCACAGGCTGGTCACCAGAAGATAGCCACCACAGAACACTCACCATAGATTGGTCAACATAAATAATTACCATAGAAGGGAATGTAACCACAGAATCCCACCATAAATCTGTCACCATAGGATGGTCACTATAGGACAGTCATTATATAGGCTGATCACCACAGGCCGGTCACCATAAAATGGTCACCATAAAATGGTCACCATAAGAATGTCACCACAGAATGGATACTACAGGAATATCACTATGGAATGATCACAAGAGGTAGTTATGATAAGCTGATCACCATAGTATTGTCACTATAGGACAGTCATCATAGGTTGACCACCACAGAATAGTTATCATAGGCTGGTCACCATGGAATGATCCCCATACTGCAGTCACCATGGGCTAGTCACCATGTGATAATGTAGTCACCACAGGCTGCTCACCATAGGCTGGCTACCACAGGAAAACCACGAGAGGCTGGTCACCATGGAATGGCCACCACAGAATGGTGAACAGGGATTGGTGACTGTAGGACCGTAGGACTATGGTTGGTCACCATAGGCTGGGTACTTCTACTGGTGCTAGCTCACTAGGCAGCAGATCTTTTCCCAATTTCTCATGAGCCACTCCAGCTCATGAGGAATCTCCCTACCATTGAGATTGCACTTGCCTGGGTCACCAATGATGCCTACATGTCAAATCAACAATGATTCCTCAGCTCACACCTCCAGGATCCTCGGCAGCACTGAATACAGCACATCCCTCCTCTGCGGCTTCCAGAATGCCATATTCCACTGGCCTTTCTCCTTCCTCCCTGGTCCTTCTTCTTCAGGCTCCTGCCTTGGTTTGGTGACCTTGTTCCTGACTCCCTGACACTGAAATGTCCCAGAGCTGAGTCCTCGGTCATCTTCTTTGCTGTCGCTCAGTGGCCTCAACCAAAATTATGGTCCTCAGTCTCCTTCATACAGACTGACTTGTCTAGATCCCTATTTGCTTTTCTACCATGCTCATCTCATGGATATGAGCTGTTTGTTTTGATCACTGATGTATCTCCCAGGCAAGGACAGTGGCTGCTCACAATAGGTGCTCCATAAATATTTGCTGAGTAAGTCCATGAATGAATGAGCCCACATTTGTATTGGTCCCCAAAGCCAGTTGGAACTGGTAAGGTCTGAAAGTGAATTTGCCTTCCTTAATGCCTGGTGGTGTGGGTATCACAAAAGTTAATCCAGATGAGCCTGGTCTGGGATCTGCCTTCTAACACTCTTCCTGTGAATTGACCTTGGACAGGCATCTCCAACCCTCTGGAGATCTGTTTTCTCATCTTGGCAATGAGAATATCTACCTCCATACCTGTGAAAGAATCCTACCTGACCAAACAGCTAACACTCTGAGCATGCAGTATTCCTTTAACCTCTCATGTGACAGAGGTATACTCCTCATCACCATCAACACCCTATCCTCCCCAATAACCTTACCATAACCTATAGATGATGACAGAGCTCTATGCACATATGACTCCCTCAATCACTGTAGGAGAAATTCTTCAGAAAGAGGAGCTAGGGTGACTCCCTTCCTCATCCTAAAAGCATATCAACTGAGACTACAA
Organism: Cuniculus paca; assembly: GCA_004365215.1. Taxonomy (NCBI): domain Eukaryota; kingdom Metazoa; phylum Chordata; class Mammalia; order Rodentia; family Cuniculidae; genus Cuniculus; species Cuniculus paca. The sequence continues at coordinate 11,835 of RJWT010030375.1, read as the reverse complement.
GAGTAGTTCAGCATCACACAGGAAAAAGAGGGAACACTGGACTTGAACGTGGGCTGACAGATGTCAAATTTCATGATCTCCTTGTTCCAGCTTGATGCCTCAATCTCCCTTCATTTCCCCTACTCATCACCAGTGCCATGCATGGACTTCACCTGTCAAACACCTCCAGACTCTACATACCTCCCTGGGGTAGGCCAGCTTCTCCCGCACTGATCAGCTGCCTTCCCACCATGTCCTTACACTGCAGCCTGGGTCAACCTTCCAGAACATAAATCTGACTGTACTTTCCATTGCCTAACACCATTCCTGGCTTCTCACTGCTCTAGGGGAGTGGTTGTGAACCTATGGCTTGTGTGCCGCTGTGGGACGTTTGCATCATTGAAAGCTCTGAAAGGGCCTGCTGTAGGGTTAAGAGCAAAGTCTGTGCACGGCCCACAAGGGTTCCTGCCATCAGAGCCCAGATGACGTCTCCATCCTGCCTTTTATTGTACTCCCTGCTTGCTGGTAGATGTATATGAATGTGTGTCCCCATTGCTACCGAAGAAATCAGATCTGCCCATTGCAACGCTTCAGAGTTCCACCTCTGCCTAACAGCACTTGTACATGCTTACCCGAGAGACTGACCATTGTCTTTGCCCCAAGAGGATAGGGACCACGCCAAGCCAGATCACTGCTCTATAGAACAGGACCAAGTCCATTGTAGCTGATAATGTGTTTGTTACATATATGAATGAATGAGTGCATAAATGAATGGAAGTGTATGCAAGCACATGCATAGATATTTCTGTACTCCCAGTCTCTGTGTAGCCCTTCCTAGGGCCTTTCCTACCTGACATGGACAGATTTCAACATCTGGGCTGGACTCAGCCCCCTCCTCCATACCCTTGCTCCCTTACCTTTGGCCCCAGCTCCCGCCTTCTCAAAGGCCGTACGCAGACGCTCGAGCACCACGCTGTCATGGGAACCTTCTATCCGGACCTCCTCATCCAACACCCAGAAAAGACCCTTGGCATCCTCAGTACCTCCTCCAGCAGATAAGTGGACCTGGTGGAAGACCCAGGATATATTGACAAGCCTTGATCCCAAGACAGGCCAGCTGTCGGCTTTCTTCTCACCAGTTGGAAATGAGGCAGGAGCCAAGTGCCAGCCATCAGCCTAGACCTATGCTCACATTGACCGGAAGGCACTCAGAGTTGAAGCCACAAAGCTATGACAACCTCTCTGCTGTAAGGGGTCTGAATCCTGCTTCTGTCTTTAACTCCTCTGTGATCTTGGGTAACTTACCTTACCTCTCTGAGCCGCATCTCCTCCTATGCAAAATGGAGAGCAGAAATACTTTCCTCAGAGGGCTGCAGCAAGGATTTAGTGAAGGGAAGTCTTCTGTAAATTGCATCTTTTTAGATACACACAGAGAGCTGGTCTATTTGTGTACTGCCAAACGTGAAAGGATTGATTCCCTCCTTGTCCTTTTTTCTTAAAACTCTGTATTTTTCCAAACTAAAATCTTGGAGAATGAATTTAAAAATAAAACCAGCACTCAAAGAACATTTTTGGAAGAGAAAGTGAACTTGATTCAATAGCACAGACATGGAATTTTAAATCTAGGCACTATCTTCAGCAACCACCCAAGTAACTCTGTAATTTTGCTTATGGGAAAACTGAGAGGCCTGGGGAGTTTCAAGCGTTTATCCAAGGACCCACAGGAATTGACTCAACCAAAAAGGGTGCTAAGTAGTTAGGGAGAAAATGGGATGTGCACAGTGACCGACCATTCCGGTGTTCCCTGGGATCCAGGGCTTCCCACATATGCAGCTTTCAGAGCTAAGCCTGGGAGAATCCTGTTCACACCAGGACAGTTGCTCACCTAGTTGTAAATATTGATCTGTAACCCTCAGATCTCCAGAGAAGGAAGGGAACACATTAGGGGTTAAGCAAAACTACAACTGCACCCCAGGTATCCCAGCCTATGTTAGGACTGAGATGGGCAGCTGAGCCACTTGACACCACAGCCCAGTGGCCTTGGGGACCACCCTTCCCAGCTAACAGTATTGAGTGGTCTCTTTGGGTCTGATCTTTCCAAGGCCAGGCATAGGTGAAGAAGTGGGTAGGGAGAGAATGAACCAGAGAGCTGCCAACAAGAACCACAAACATGGAAGACACAGGGGCTTGTGAAGGAAGGGGCTTTGCAAGGACAAGTGCAGCTCACCGTGTGCCAGGACAAGGCTTGGAGATCAACTCTGGTCACTGGGAGACAAGGCCACAGTTGTGTCCAGTGGCAAGGGAAGGCCAACTGTGGGATACGGCTGTATGACAGGGTCTGTGCCAGGAACTATGTAAGCAGTGTCTCACTGACAGGCACCACCCTGGGAAAAGCATCATTCCCATTTTGGAGATGAGACGATGGAGGCTCAGGATTGTGACTGAGGTCGCCAAAAGTGAACTCATGTCCAGAACATTCCACAACCCAAGCACTTTCACACCAAGATGCAAAGGACAAATAAAAAAAATAAAAGTAAAAGGAAAGGATCAAGGGTCTAAACCAAGGTTAGTAAGTGGATTCTAGGGATGGAAAGAATGAGATGAAGATTCCGGCCTCCCATTAAAAGTAAAGGCCATCTGTCCCCAAGGGCCACCACTCCTCCAACCTCCGCTGCTCAGGGCTCCCTGTCTGCCAGGCCAGAACCTTTATCTGAAGGTGCCTAGACTTCCCAGGCCAGAATAGCTGAAGGACCCTGAGGCTCTTCAGTTCAGACCACAGGGCTGTGGGGGATGCTTTCTAAGTCAGGGACTCAGACATAAAGCTGAGCAGTGATTCTCACCCAAAGTTCATTTCTATCCCAAATCAATCAACGCAGGACCCAGGGAGTGGGGAGGGGTCCCAAGTGTGCAACTCTAACAAACCCTGTGGGATTCCAGGTGCAGGCAGTGTGAAGACTTTGGTAGCTTAAAGATTCACATCTTCCTAGATTTTACTGAAACTGTCACATCTGAGAACCTTGGTCCCCTAGGTTCCTTGTTACCTGGGAGGGATTCTGATCCACAACTGCCACTGTAGTCCCTGGGGAAGACTCTGGTAGGTCACAGTGCACAGGGATGCCTTCCTAAAAAAAAATCACAGGATGTAAAAGTTAGCTCCTTCAGTGAGCTGAGTCAGGCAGAAAACTTCTAGGGGAGAAAAAGAGATGAGGACTTTCATTATTACTGTGATGATGAACCTCAATTGTCAACTTGATTGACCTGAGAGACACCTAGGAGATTAGTGAAGAACACTTCTGGGTGGGTCATGAGGGCATAACATGGGGGATTATATCTGTTCCTGGTCCCTTCCTCCTCTTAGCCCCTGCCCCATTTCTCCATTTCCTGTTTGTCATAAGGCAAGCAGCCTTCCTCCACCGTGATGTTTCTACTTGGAGCCAGTCAACTATGGACTGAAACCTCTGAAAACATGAGCCAAATAAACCTCTCCTCCTTTAAATTGCAAGTGTCAAGTATTTTGTCCCAGCAAGGGTAATAAAGCTGACTAATACAACTTTCCAAACTTTCTTTTAAAAATTGTTTTTTTAAATTTGTAGTGAAACATATATAACATTATTTTTGTCATCTTAATCATTTCTAAATGTATGGATTAGTGATATTAAGTGCATTCACAGTGCATTCAACCGTCACCACCATCCACCCCCACAGCTTTTTAAAAATGAAAATGTATTAATCATACATATTAATGAGGTTGAGTGTACTATTTCAGTTCATGTACACGATGGGCACTGAACATTTCATCTCATGAAATCAAAACTCTGCCCATTAAATGATGCCTTCATTCTTCCCTCACAACATCCCAACCCTGGTAGCTATTTTACTTTCTAGCTCTATGAATCTGGCTGATCCAAGTATCTCATAGATATTATATCTACCCTTTGGTGACTCCCTTATGTCACTCAAGCTTCTTCCATGTTGTTGGGGTCATAACTGCTTTCCTGAAGACTGAATAATACCCTGCCAAATGTACCTGCTGCACTTGGGTTGTGTGGCTATCTGCTGATGGAGATGGGTATTACATTCACCTTTCAGCTATTGAGAATAGTGCTGCTATGAACAGAGTTATGCAAATATCTCTTTAAGACCTTATTTCGATTCTTTTGGGTATGTACCCAGAAGTGGAACTGCTAGATTATCACTAATTCTATTTTTAACTCTGAAAAACTGCCCTACTGTTACATGCAATGGCTGCACTGGTTTTCATCCTCAACAATGTGGGTAGGGCTTCCAATTATCCCATGTCTTCAATATTTGAGGCTTTCCATGTGAGTGTGTGTGTGTGTGTGTGTGTTTTTGTGTTGTGTCTTGTTGTGACAGTAGCCATCCTAATGGGTATCAGGTGGTGTCTTACTGTGGCTCTGATTTGCATTTCCTCATGAATAGTGATGTCAAGAATCTTTCTGTGTTTAGTGACCATCTGCATGTATTCTTTGGAGAAAGTTCTATGTGCATCATTTGCCACTTTGAGGTTATTTTGTTTCATTATGTCTCAGTCTTTATCTGAGCAGAAACACTGTAGATCAACATTCCAGTACTATCCTTATATTGTTCATCGTGCAGGGTGTTATGGCTTGTGTCTAGATGTCTCCCCAAAACCTCACACGGTCATAAGTGGGGCTTTTCAGAGTTGACTGGAGCTAGAGTATGTGATTCTGGGATTGATTTATGGTGCAACACTAGGCCCAAAGGTACTAGGATTAAGGGTGCGAGTGCTACCCACCCTAAGTAGCCTGGATAAGAGAAAAGGGGCAGAAAGACACTGTTAAGGTTCCTTACTTGCTTGTTTTTGCTGTCTTCTGCTTGCCATGAACTAGTTCTCCTCTGTGATCCTTCTCTCCCAAGCTACCCTGCCTTGGAGTCAGCCAATTATGGACTGAAACCTCTACAAACTGTGAGATAAATAAACCTTTCCCTCTTTAACTTTGGGTGTCAGACACTTTGTTTCAGCAACACAAGAAAACTAAGACACAGGGTCATCAGCAATCACACAAGAGCTTCATTAGAAACTAGTAATTCAGAGGAGAGGACCAAAAGGGAGGGAGGATAATCAGGATAGAGGACATGATCAAAGTATGTCACATATGTATATGAAAATTCACAATGAATCTCCTTATTCTATATAATTAATATGTGCTAATTAAAAAAGAAACTGATACTTCAGTACAAATTTTTAAAATATTTGCAGAGCACCTAATAAATCCTGGGCTGAATGCCCAGTGCTGGAAGAACAAGCACAAATATGGATAATAATGGCTGCCATTAAATGTAACAAGAAATAGACGACAATGTCATGTACCTTAGATGTTCATCACAGTGTTGTCTGTATCTTAAACTTGGAAATCACCCAGAGGTCAGGAAAAGAGTTAACAACCACCGAAATGCATGTTTACTACAATTCGTAAATGGAGCAGGGAAATGCAACTTAAGACCATGAGAAAAACAGCAGACTACAAAATCATGTGTACAGAGGATAGGAAATCCATACAAAAGACAACATGGAAAAATGATTGGTGTGAAGTACTGAGAGCAGTAACAATGATTGCCTCTGGATAGTGGAGCTGAAGGAAACTCTTTTTTTTTCTATTTATATGAACTTTCTAGTTTTTAATAAAAATCCTGCATTATTTTGATAATAAGAAATGAAACATTACAGGAAAACTGATACTTTGTATTGAATCTTAACACTGACTAGGCTCTCTCTATCCTACTTCATTAAATGCTCAAAACAGCTACTTACAGCAATGTGGTAAAATTCCTTTTAAAACAGCTTCACTCTCTGCATCACATCGCTGTGCCAATGCTCTTTGTAGACTGACATTGCAGCTTTTGTATTAAGTGAAGCCAATTTCCTTACTCCTTGCATCAGGGCTCATCCTTGGACTTCCTCTGACCAGTCAGAGTCTGCAGAAGTGACCCCGTGGCAGCTCCAAACCGAAGCCTCAAGGTGCTCAGCACACTTTACCCTCTGGCACCATGAGACTCACCTGGGCTGGCTTGCTGGAGGCTGAGGCATCAGGGAGAATGGCCAGGCTCTAAATTCACAGCCAGAGGACCTCCAGACACATGAAACAACCCAGCAGAGGTCATCAGAGCCACCTTCCCAAATTACACCTGACCACAGACTCAAAAGCTGACCCAGCCAAGACCAGAAGAGTTGCCCAGGCTGTCCAGAGACTTGTGAGCAACAACAAAAAAGCTTTTTAAAACCACCATATTTGGGGGTAGTTTGTACAGCTTTATTGTGGAAAATGGTAACTGATACAGTAGTGTTATTATCTCTATTTTCCATGTAAAGAAATTAATGATCAGAGAAAGGGAGTGACTTTCCTAAGGCCACCCAAGCCAATAAGTAACAGATAGGATCAGATGCCATTAACATTATTTGCTAGAGATCTGTCCTTGTCAATGATTTCACTTTGACTGCTACCTGGGCTCCAACCAGAGGAACAACTTCAATTTCAATATTCATTATCCTATGGATGAATGATAATATGGTATTTGTAATATTTTTCCATTAACACAGGAATCACAATGGTCACCTTCAGAAAATGGAGGAGATACGGGTTGTGGATCTGGGGTCCTATCAACATCCTCCTTGTCACCTGGCTGGTGGGTGCATGCATATGCTTATTTGGATACATTCACTGAGCTGCACACTTACGGTTTCTATACTTTTCTGCATGGCTGTGGCCTGAATGTGTCCACTCCAAAGTACAGGTGTGGAATCTGCATGGCCACGTGATAACGTTGAGAGGTGCAGCCTTCCCAAGGTGATTAGACCAAGAGGGCTTACGGTCCTTATAAAAGAGACTTTGCTCAGCATTTGGCTGTCTTGCCCTCCACCTTCCAGGTCAGGTACTTGCTTCTGGGGACAGCCCTGAGGTGCCTTCCTCAAAATAGAAAGCAGCCTCACCAAACACCACACCTGCCAGCACTTTGACCTTAGACTTTTAAGCCTCCAGAAGTGAGAAGATACATTTCTGTTTTTCATACACTGGCCAGGCTCAAGTATTTTGGTAAAAGCTACACAAATCAGACTAGGACATGTGTAAATGTTTAAACAATTTTTTAAATGAGAGAAGGGTTGAAAAAAGCACATTCGTACATGTACCCAGATGTGTTCCTGTCTCACATAAGTGCACTTTCTGTAAAGTGCCCCAAGAAGGGGACTGCTGGATTACAGGGCGCAGGTGCCTTCGACTCCAGGAGTTGGCACCCTGAGCTCTACACAAGGCTGCAGGCTGCTATCTGCACCCAACCACAGGGCCTTCTGCATTAGGGAGGACACAGAGTGGCTCTGAGCCTGGGTGTGTTGGAAGACAAGAGACATATCATCCCCAAAAGGGGATAGCATGAGAACAAGGGTTAGGGAAGTCCCAGATGATGGGGACCCTGGGTTGGAGGGGCAGGAGGGGAGTGAGTGGAGACCAGACTGTGATCAAAGACAGAGCAGCAGAGGCCCAGAAAGCCGCATGTGAAACAGGACTGCTCTGTGATGAACCACATAGGGGACATTGTAGGCTGCTGAAGGTGGGTTTGCTATCTCTGCCTTCAAACCCTGGTGAAGGTCCAACGCCCTCCCGCCCTTACCTCTTGGTATCGCTCTAGCACCGAGACGAAGGTCCGCTGATAGAAAAGCAACTGGAGGCGCTCGTGAACGTAATTATGGCACAGCTCCTCGAAGGTGGCTGCTCGGTCCTTGCCCTGATGCCGGGGGTTCTGAAAGCCTGGATAATCTACAACCATGATGGAGGCCATGGAGAGATGATGGGAGGAGAAGGATCTAGGGGGAGGAGAGAGAGGCCCCAACATGACATGGAATCTGAGAGCCCACCGGATCAAGACCCCCTTTTCCCCCACAGCAGAGTTGGACAAACTCAAGCAGCATGCCAAGTGGGTTTGGAGATCCAGCAGCTCTGGTTTCAAAACCAAGCTCACTGCTTACAAACTGTATGACCTTGGGCAAGTTATTTCGACTCTCTAAATATGGGTTTCCCCAACTGGTTAACAAAGATGGGAGTGAGTAGGCTGACCTCACAGACTGCAGCAACTACCAAAGGAATGGAAAGTATAAAAAGTGCCTCTCATGACACATGGACACGGACAAGAAGCTTTCAGAAATGTGACTTCTCAGCAGGTCAAGAGGAATGGAAAAATGATCAGCCAATGGTAACCCAGAAAACTGGCTCCAAAGCTACAGCTAGAGTTTCCTTTACTTTCTCCAGTGGCATGCTGAAACAGGAAAATCATTTTGTTCAGGGTATCCATTTACAAAGTTCTTTCAAGCTATCACTTCCTAGAATTCTCCCGATAAATCTGTCTGGGTGGACAGAGCAGAGTCTATTCCCATGAAAATGTGCAAGTTAGGAGACTTGGGTGTCAGTCACGTGCAAGTTTCACCCTCTCTCTCTCTCTGCAATGGGTTGTGTGTCTCCGGAAAGTTTCCCAACTTCTCTAGCCTCAGCCATGAAAAGATTAATGATGAACAGGTGCAGTGGCAAGAGCCTATAATCCCAGTAGACTTGGAGACCAAGGCGGGAAGACTGCAAGTTCATGGCCAGCACCAGCACGAGCAACTTGGCAACTTAGTGACTCTGGCTTTAATCGTCCTACTAAAAAAAAATTATTAATGATGAAGACCAGCTACGATGGCTCCTGGGTGGCCAATGGATAAACTCATCCACCACTGTGACGATGATGTCTGCCAGGTGGTCAGCACTCAGGAAACGTCATTTGCATTATCATCGTTAGCATGATCATCTCACAGCTTAGGAGAAGCCATTGCATGAAGCTTGATTCTCTGTTCTCCCTGCTGAGACTTCCCATCTAATAAAGTGTGTGAAGATGGAGATAACTCAGCCTACCTGGGGAAGGCAGGTGCCTACCAGAGACTCAAATGAGAGTTTGTTACTGACAAGCCCATTTCACACATGTGGCCCCCAAGAATTCAAGTTATGGAGCAGTTACCCTTGCAGGCTAACAGGGGCTCCAGCACCTGAGCTCATTTCACTTCTCTACCCCTCCAAGCACACATGATCCCCTCCGCTTCTGGATAATGTACCTGCAGCCTCTGATGGCAATTACTCCACCAGCGACAGACCAAGGGGCTGATGCCAGGCCTACACCAACTTGGAGACCTTGGCTTTCTATGGCTGTGTACCAGCCTCATCCTTCCACAGGGTTTCAGAAGCCTAACTAGGCTTCTTGTTCCCCCAGAGGAGGGAGGTAAGCCCTTGCCCATGTTCTCCAGTGGCCCCACTGGAACCACTTAAAATGTTTCCAAAGATGAGCTCAGAAGATGCAAAATGAGGCCTCATGTGCCTACAGCCCGGCAGGGGCGCCTTGTAGGCACTGTCACCCCAAAATTATATCCTGGTTGCTCCCTGCTCCTGGCAAGAAAAATGAGACAAATAAACGATATGAACAATTGGAGGGAGTATCAGGGAGACTCAAGGCTCATACGAGGTGAGGGTGCAGCCTCCCTGCCTCACCTCATGTGTTCAATGGGCTGATGGAAGACTATAGGATATGAGGCAAATTACACCATCAGAGTTGTCCCCAGTCTTTAGTAGGCACCTAAAAGTCATCAGGTTTTACAACTAGTATTTTTACTATCACTAGTAGAAAATCACTTTGATTCATGATTATTTTTTTAATTCTCACCTCCACCCTAGGGAACACAGCTATTACACAGGTATGTAAAGGGAGGTCAGAGAGGTAAATGGATTCACTCAAGTCACACAGCCAGTAAGTGGGCAGCCACGGTGAAATTTAAACCCAGCACTGCCCATTGACAACCCCTCTTGCCTGTTCTAAAAATACCACCACTCTGGGGTTTGTATTTTTCACTCTGAGTAACTATATACAGTGTATTAACTATCGTTATTCTTTTATTTTGTTATGAAATTGTTTTATTTTTTCATAAAATAAAACAAAAAAGTGCTCCTTGGCAAAAGGGAAAAATTACCACTCTGAAAAACTGCTCCACTGCAAGAGCCCCACTCCACGTGGGACAAAAGGCCACCATTACCTGTTGATGAGCGAGACCACAACTGCAAAAAGCTCTTGGTACAGGCCTGAGGCCATGCCCTCTACGCACTCCGTGCCCGTCATCTTGAACCCTGGAGATGGGACAGAGGCAAAGTCAGGATCCTGTGGTCACAACTGTGCCCACGGTCCAGAACATAACCATAAAGTAGCAGAGGTCACTTGACTGCAGAAACATCCCTCTCCCAGACACATCCCTCCCTTGCTGAAGTAATGTGTTCCCATTCTTAGGACAAAGTTCAAGTGTCTTATCACATAACCTGGCCCTACTACTCTCCAAGTTGCTTTTCTGTTCATTCCTCAGGGCTCAACTTAGAGGTCATTGCTATAGTGTGGATCTGCAATGTGCCCTACTGGTCCGTGTGTTAAAGGTTTGGTCCCTAGTCCAGGGCATTACTGGGAGAACATGCAAACTTCAAGATGTGAAGATGTGGGGCATAGTGGGAGGTCTCTGGCCTTTGGAGCTGTGCCCTTAAAGGGGCTAGTGGGACCCTGGTCTCTTGTATAAAAACACTCCCTCCACTGCCTCATTTCCTGACTACCATGAGGTGAGAAGCTTCCTCTGCCATGTGCTCCCCACAAGAAATGCTGCCTTGCCACAGACCCAAAAGCAACAGTGCCAAAGAACCAGGAATGAAAACCTCCAAAACTGTAAGCCAAAATAAGCCTTTTCTCTTTTTAAATTGGTTACCTCATGTATTCTGTTACCGTAATGGAAGCTAATGCAGTCACCTCCTCAGGGAGCCTTCCTTGACTACTGACCACCACCATTAGACCAATTCCCAACTTTACTTGCTTTTATATAACCAACTGTAGCCATCTAATTACTTGTGTGACTATTTTATTAACCTGCGTCTCCCCCATGTGGCAGGGAGTGCCCTGAAGTTAGAGACTGTTCTCGAATTTTTTGGGTGTTTAAATCTTCAGTGTCTGGCATATTGTAAAAATAGAGTAAATGTTTGCTGTTCCTATCTTCCAGAGGAAAATTTGGCAATTTTATATCAGAAGCTATAACTTATTCATATACTGGGGCTTAATAATTTTATTCCTTGTCTTTTATTCTAATGAAACATTCTGAGAAACGAAGACGCCTGCATAAATAGGTTCTTCCGATTGTTGATTAAATTGGCAAGATCACTTTTTTGAAACAACTTCAATGTCCTACAACAGCATATGGGTAAGATAATTTGTAGGCTATTTGTGCAAAAGAATGCTGGTAGTCAGGTACAAGCGAATATAGAATAAGATTGGGGAAGTACCCACCTACAATGTTAGGAAGAAAAGCTTACAAAACTATAATTATGGTCACGGTCTCCATTTTGCTTAAACATGCACATGTTTGTGTAGATTCCATTAAAATAGCCAACCTTGACTAGGCTGTGTGGAATGAAGCAGAGTGGGGAGTGGGAGGGTCAGATCACAAAAAAGCCTGACCCGTAAGTTCGAGTTCCATCCACAGAATTAGAAACCCAGCTTCCAAATCTACACACACTGGTGCCTAGAGAAATTCTTCCACTCGTATATTCCAGGCAGCCCCCAGAGCACTTCCCATTCCTCCTTTCACTCCACCTCCACCCTAGGCTGTTGCTAGGCAACACACAGCTTCCCAGCATCTCTCCTAAGCCTGCAGGTCCCCTGCCTGTTTAATGTCTACCCCTGAGACCTGGGCCTGAGAGGCTGACTCAGACTCACAAAGCCAAATGTGTGTCTGTACATGTGTGTGGCATGTATGTCCATGTGCATGTGTGTGGT